>JAAAKM020001557.1:0-11731 GCA_010016025.2 Alatinidae sp. Z8VKAUB7J3 | reverse complement strand
TCCTTGATCACACGAGACACTACATGGGGACCATGTGGTCCACTGTGAAAATGGATAGTCTACAAAGAGAGTTAAAGTAGGTACTTGTGTAAAAAGGATTGCATAACAGTTTGGCTTCCAGCTTTCCTCGTATAATCCCATCATGAAAATTACGAGACGTCCCTCTGAGATACAATCGTTTTCACGCTGTTTGAATAGAGATTGATTTATTAAAGTTCCAAAATGAGAAGTCTGAATATTGTCCGATGTTTTGGGATACTTATCATGTTTGGTCTGTATAGGAGACAGGCTATTCTTTGTACTGCACTGGATTATATAATACTGGGACAGTCAAGTGGGAGTACTATCAGACAGATCTCGCAGAAAATTAACAGCGTTTGACGACGAGTTTGAAATTGATCCCAACTCATGCTTGTTAGCAGGCAGCCATTTCCTTAGGTAATGGTACAAACAGTAATTCCTTCTAACTACGTATTACGCTACAAAAATAGCAGTGTTATACATTCCTTAAAATTTTCTCTGTTTCCATAAGATTTTCAGTGTATATGTATTAAATTGCAGCCGCGATATCAGTGTCGGTCAGAAAACTTTATATTCCATTAACAAAGGGCATCTTTTAGCATCTTCGTGCTCTTCTCCCCTCCTCTTTCATGAACTCTCCCCACGTAAAAACGTACCGCGATTGGCTAACGGAAGACGCACATGGTCATAACGTCTCCTCTGATAGCGTAAGTGATATCTAGAATTTTTATGCTCTCCTCTTCTTCTCTTGTAAGAATTTTGGCCGCGTAAGAAGTTGCTCCGACGAGATCCACCAACGTAAACCAAACGTACGTATAACGCCTTACATATGGCGCAAGTCCATTGTGGAAATTGACCGTATAAGACGCTTTCATCGACCATGTTCATTTCAGTCCATATATTAAGCAATGACACAGGTTCCATCTTTCAGTATTTCCGTTCTACCCTCTCTTTCTCTTGCATAAACTATCCCTGTGTAAGATGATGCTCCGAGACGATTCACCTATGGAAAACGTACGCATGGACCTATGACAACGTCACTCACAGTGTAGATGCTTTGTAGCAATTGCCCATACCCAGACGGAACATGTTCATTTCAGTCCCTATATTGTCACAGTCCAATGACACAGTTTTCATTTTTCATTATTTCCTTACTCTCCTCTCCTCCTCTTGCCTAAACCATCCCCATGTAAAATGGTGCTCCCAGACAATGCACCTGCGGAAAACGCATGGACGTATAACAACGTCATTTACGGTGCGTGTGCTGTGTAGAAATTGCCCATACTAAGACTCCCGAAACTGAACACGACCTTTTCAAACCCTGTATCAAGCAATGACAAATATCCTATTTTTCACAACAAAGCAGAGGAGCTCTGAAATTTTTGAAGCGTACGAAACTGTAACGTTGAGGCTTGGGGAATGTATTTGAAGGTACTGAAGCTGTGTAGGATTGACGTAGAAGTTTTGGAATCTGTAAAAAAAGACTCTGAGTAAACTTGATGAAGGTCTTTTAACCGAAAGCTCGTATCACGCCTCAAGGCATTTTAGTTATTTTATAGAGTTTTTAGCGTATGTTTTAATGTAGTTTTAGGTTTTTAAATATAAACACTAATAACTGCTATAAAATTTCATTATTATTATTATTATCATTATTATTATCTTATTTCATTTTATTATTATAAGGTATTAGATTGGGCAATACGTTTAATACTAAAGAGAATTACAAGAAGTTTTGCAATCATTTTATCTCAATATTTCGTATAATATGAAAGCCAGCTAGGAATTTTGTATTATACTCTATCTCTCATGATTATGTATCTTAGTTAAGATAAGAAATATTGATACAAAATGATTGCAAACTTCTTGTAATTCTCTTGGATATTAAACTATATAATAACTAAAAATGCTTAAGAAGGTAGCTTAGAGGCTTTCGGTTTAATAACCTCTCGCAAATATACAGTTATGTACATATACTTGAAAAAACCCCAAAATAAAGGAATAAAGATTCCGAAAGCTAATTTGAGCAGTCAGATTTAATATTCATATATATATTATATATGTGTGAATAAATAGTAAATGACCTTATAACACTGGTTGCTACATTTCTCATTTCATAAATTCATGTACAATGAATAGACAAGGAACAAAAGTACAACCATATAAGTTGCACTTTTCGGTTGTTCATTTTCTCGTTTTGATTATAATCTCTCTCTACCTCTCTTTGTCCCTTCCTCTCTCTCTATTCGTATATATACATATATACATGTATATATATTATATTTGTATGCATGTATGTATGTATGTTTGTGTGTATGTATTTGCATTTACATATATAAATACAATCCTGAAGAACTCCATTAAAGGAGTGAAACCGGTTGACACAAACGCTGGCATCTTTACTTGACGTTTTCCATTATATCAAATACGCTATACGCCACTTTTTTATTTATACATATATATATATATATATATATATATATGTTTATGTTATAGATGTACATATATATCACCATAGGGCCATAACTCTACTAGAAATCCACAACTCCGAGTTTTCTGTTTATGCAATCATCAGAATATAAATACGATTTTCATTACAACCAGATATGTATACGTTCTCGGCAGACGCATTGCAATTATTGATAATTCTCAGAGAGTGGAGTGTTACCATAACAGCTTAAGGGAACTGTGGTGATTTGAAGCCACGACCTCATGATTTCCAAACCAACACTTCAACCATTGGACCATCTGGTCTAAAAGTTACGGTGAGGATATTTATACTCAATCTGTCATGGTTTCTCTTTTTACTCAATGCTTACGGGAAAATTAATCAATTAATATATATTTATAGTGTTTCGTCATCAGTGACTGAGGTATATATGATGGCACTGATGAAGGCTTAAAGCTGAAACAATAAATAGTAGTTAATTGAAAAGTATATATATATTGTTTTATATCTGTTTCTCTTCAAAATCAAAGAAATATAATTATAGGCCAGACAATGGGCTGAGTCCGCCCAATAGGTAAAACTTGCCCACGTTTGCCTCCCAGAAAAACCCTTACGGGTATTTAAAAGATGGACCACTTGTGTATTTCAATTCACTTATGTAATGAGATAAGAAAGACGAGACGTCTAAGTCTCTCAAATGCAATTTTGAGCCTTCTAGGGACTGTAAAAACTCAAAATTTCCCGTGCCAATAAACCATGGTGGGCTGGTTTGGAAGGTAGGAGGGAAGGAAAGAGGTTTTGTTTTGAATTTGCAAAATTCGACTGGCTGCATGGCTGTTTAGAATATACTTGTCTCACAATGAATTCAATTTAAGTAGTAACGACAACAAAAGTTGCAATCGTCCTTGGGCCATTTGAAGCCTTTAACTTAACGATTACCAAACCTTAACACTAAACCTAGCCACAGTTACTATAGCTATCTACTAAACACTTTTAAAAACTAACTAATCTATAACTCGCCTTAACAAATTTAGTAACTATATGACGAGTAACCTTTACTATTGTAAACTTGAGAAGTCTAAACCCGGCTCATCTTAATTTTACACAATCTAAAATTTAAGTTTCTGTTTTATTTTTCTAACTCCACAAGCTCCATATTATTTCATAGCACGTATTAACTTATCAACTTAAAATAATAAGTAGTTATTATTTTGCTTTGGATATCAGCTTTGATTGCAAAAGTTAGCGTTTTGTTAGTGAAACGAAAGACGAGATTATAATCCCGCGCTTTTATGAACCAGGTTTTCAACGAATCCTTTGCGAGCACAAACAATAACAACAAAGCTGTGATATTTTAGGGCCCGTAATTTTAATCCCAGAACTAAAGAGATTCCTTGACTCTTATCGTAACGGACTTTGCAAGGTAAGAAAATGTTTCTCTATCATTCTATTGCACTTGTACTTTTATTTTTTTAACTACTGTTGCTACATCCAGATAATGTGAACTTATTTTGCACTAGGGATCGAAAGGATAGGAATTGCTGCTCAAGAACCGAAGTAACAAGACTGTTCACACTGGACTGAATAACATAATCTTAAAGGAGAGCTTAACGTTTATATACGCTACAGATGCCATAAGTAAGTTAAAGTTCCTTTTTAACGTCCTGAAATTTGATACTTCTGTGTTTATTTTTAGTATTTTCATTGGGAATCAAACGATTTCTGGTTAGGTCGCTCTCGTATCACTTGAGTTCTGTTCTGCTGGACAAATTTTGAACTCTTCTAAATACATAAGTTTCCTTAAAATTTGCCACACTGTACGAAATGATTTCTACATCAGTCTGGTCTCACTTCAGATCTGTTCTAGATAATTTCTTTAAACTTTGGAACAGTGTGCATTGAACGAATTGTAACACATTTCATAATATCTAATTTATATCAACAAGCAAGCTCAGGGGCGACAAAAATTAAGAGTGTTCTCAGAAACATGCCAGGGTTTAAAGCATCGTCTATTATATTTAAGGAAAAGTAGTTCTCTTCCTCTATATCAACAATCCCCCAAATATATTTAATATTAAATGATAGGTGCTTTTATTTATTAAAATCACATTTAAGGTGTTAAAAACATTAAATTTCAAAACATTGGAAACATTAAAAATATTGAAACATTTAAAACATACACACGAACTTTACTTTGAATATTGGACGAATAGTAAAACATTTTGTTATTATAGTCTACATTAAAGGAGACGCGGAAGACTTGTTTATCAAAGTTAAAGATGAAATGTTAAAGGAATTCTGTTTACAATATTCAGAACTTGTAGAAAATCATTAGTAACACCTGTGAGAAATCAATAGTTAGTTAGAAGTACATCTAAGAAGAAACTAATGGTGTCTTCTTAATAGTAATAAAAGTTAGTAATATTTTTAGAAGTTTGTCATGTAGGTTATCGTACTTTATATACCTAGATACCATTTAAAACACACAAACACGCACATACAGGCTCACTCTTACACTCACGAGGGGGTTAGATTACTTCAATAAGCCCAATGAGAAGTCAGTTAAAGAAAGTATTACACGAAGTCTCATTTAGTGTGAATGACTGATTAGTGTCATATTAAATTAGTATAATATTAGTTTCTGTATCTTCTTCTTTCTATTAACGTATGCGAGAAGTGTTATTATTAGATGAAGTTCTGAGTTATTAGTTGAATACAAGGTGGGAAAAGGAAAGGTTTTCAGTTGTTTCCTTGTGTTGTAAACTTATTACAACTGTCTATGTGTCAGGAGAAATCAGGCAAACACTTGTATTGTTTTGGTTTCGTGCGTACACTGGTTTCTAATGTATCCTTTATGTTGTCATATTGAGCTGTAAGTGACTAGGCCAAAATGCATGCCTATTTTGTCGACATTAACAATATCCATAGTGCATCGCACAATTTAGGTTCTCAAGTATGTTAAATCTTAACAGGCAAGCACAGACTTGGAGGTAGAGTTAGACATTTTAAGGGGCTATTCTGAAACTTGGGACCTATTCTGAGGGCTTTCTGAGCAGAGAACTGACATTGCAGACGCTCAAAAGACCTATAGATACTTGGCAGTAAAATTGGTCGTTAAAGGTTGAGGGACTTAACCCCTATAGCCCTCCCTGTCTACGGGGCTCTGGAGACACAATCCTTCACCTTATTTGGTAATTTGGTTTTACAGCCTCTAAAGCACGTCTAATGTACACCTTTCCGTTATTAAGATATATTCACTGGATTATATGATGTTTAAAAAATGGAGGTCACAGTCATAATAACAGTCACAAATCATACATGTTGACCCGCACTTTTCAATTGTACAAAAAGTGTTCTCTGGTTGGTGTTGTAAATCCATTAGTCTTAGTATTGTCTTTATACATGATGTTTGGATTTCGTTGCCTTCACTTTAGGTGATAATCGATTCCCCTTTTTCTGTATTGTGTAGTCTGTCACTGTCCCTGACTTGACCAGCTTTCCCCGTTTACTAGCACTGTGAACAACTTTCATAGAAGAGACTTTATGAGAAAGCTTAGGCATAATCTTAGCTAGCCTTTCGTTGATCGCGTCATCGATTTCGTTTCCTATAACAGTCATCAAGGCTACTGATTGTCCCTGCTTTAAGTCTATGTCTTTAGCTGATTTCGTTCTATTTTCTTTGGTCTTAAAAGACATGGTCGCAGTATTAGGAGATGGTTGTAAAACATTCGGTGTACTGTCGCCGTTTTCAGTCAGTTCACTCTGATGTTTAGGGGGTGCTTTCACAGTTGGGGTTGGTGATTCACCTGTAGGTCCAAGTGTGTAATAATCGTAGGGATCTGATTCTGGTAATCCCATTATCCCTAAAGCATCAGACATTGTACCCCCTTGCCTCTTTGTCACGTTGTCGTTACTGTAAAGTCGAATAGTCCGTTTATGAGCAGACGTCGAAATATTACTCTTACCCGGTACTAGATTTCCTCCACTTTGCTTTAGCTTGATGGGCGATGCCTTGGCATCTTGACTATGCTCCTGACCAGTGGTTTGTTGCCCTTCGTTGCCATTTAACTTATCAACTATTTCTGTTCCCCCAGGCTTTTTCTCAGTTTCAGCCATTGAAGTTACCCCATGTTCATCAAAATCAGAACCCGCTTTCTCCTTCCCCTCACTGACTTTAGCTAATGGTACCTGAGCCATGGCAGAGTAATCCGGAGCTTGACTTCCCACCAGTTTCGGTTCGCTCAAATCCCCCATTTGCAATTGCTTTCCTTTTACATGTTTACCCACCAACGCAACTCTCCCATCCGGACCAATTATTTTATTCATTTGTATTTCTACTCCAGCCGCACCACCATCATTGTTATTAGCTTCCTGAAATTTTCCATTGTCAAGTTTAACCCCTGCTAGATTTCCTCCCGCCAACTTCCCGTAAACCATTTTTAATTTCTCCTCTTGTAATTTTGCAGCAACCCCCTTCTGGTTCAAAGCTGTCATTTCCCCAGCATTTTCATTCTGCGTCTGAGCTTGCCCCTGACTCTTTATAAGCTGATCTTGTAACAATTGCAAGTTAGCTTCTTGTGGCTCATTAAGTGTTAAATTTTGGCGTCCACTTCCCGTATTTAGTACTGGCCCTTGAGCCAGTAGTTGCTGATCGTAAGTCTTCATACCGTCCTTTCCCTCCGCTATTAGGTTAGTGTTAGTAGTTACATATCCTGTATTTTGCTCATCACTCTTCGGATATTTATCTTGGCCTTCAATGATGCCGCTCTCCGTCGAAATCTCATTTTTATCTACCTTACCTGGTAAAAGATCCAGTAGTCCTGGTTCATGCTGTTTCTTATGTTCATTTCTATGATGGTGTTTTTTACCCATTTCCCGGCAACAGGGCTCTTCCAAAGCAGCCGATGGTCTTGAATCAGCACCACCCATTTCCTTTGCAACCTGCAAAAGTTTTAATAGTCGGATATTGTCGTCCATCTTTTTAAAATCGTTTCCTCCGCTCGCCTTTGCTCCTCCTGCTAAATCCTGTAACAAATTGGTTGTTGCTTCTGGGCCTTGCTTCTGCATCTCGTTGGCTGCAACGTTCATTAAAGTGGCACTTATATTGAATATTGAGTTCCCGCTAGTAGTAAGATCGTTTCTTTGAGGAGGCAGTGGATATGGTGGTTTCGGTTTCTTCTTAGGCTTAGGTGGGGGAGGCGGAGGAGGAGGTGGTGGTGGAGGTGGAGGTGGTGGTGGTGGAGGAGGAGGGGGTTCCGGCTTTTCGTCTGGAACTTCAGGGGGAGGAGGGGGAGGTGGAGGAGGCGGTGGAGGAGGAGGTGGTTCTGGCGGTTCCGGTGCATGTGGTGGATGAGGTCTTGGATTTTGTTTTCCGTTGCAACCATACAACATTTGAACGACTTTCCAAGGACAGGGAGCATCTGCAGTTGGTTTATCGGGTTTATCAGGCTTGCACCAATGCTCTAGTTGCTCGCATTGGTTCTCTGTTAGTTTCAAATGTCCATGTTCTTCCGGTGGTGGACAGCTACCCATGCCCGGCTGACAGCCTTTTGGCTTTTTCAACTTAGCACCTTTTAACAGTTTGAGACCTTGCTCAATAGCAACCTGGAATGGTGGAGTTTCTGGTACTTCGTATTCAGGCATGACGTGTTGTTCGTAACCATAAAGCCAATTTGTAACATCATGTTGGTTTCTTGGATCATAACTTGGGATTGCATGAGATGGGTTATGGAGAGCAACCTTCATGACAGCTATCTTCTCTGGAGATGGCAATTCAAAGTTTCCCCAGACATCGTTTTCAGGAAATCCTCCAAAAATATTTGGGTTGGGGCCGACTGTATTAGGCATTGCATCTGATGGTTCCATACCATTTAGTCCAGCATCAATACCTTCTTCTTCCTTCTTCGTGCCCGTAACATGTCGGCCTTTTTTGAATTTCCATGCTTTTTCGTTGTTGCTTAGTTCGTAAGTACGCTTCAAGTCGGAAGAAGACGTGAGCGTTTCTGAGGACGAAGTTGCTACAGGTGGTGGTTGTACAACTGATCGAGTAGAACCAGTTTCTTCTTCCTTTTTTTCTTTTTGTAACGGGCCTTTGATGATGCTGGGAACAAAAAAGCCGCTTGGAAAATCTAGAAAATAAGAAATTTAGCGAAAGCATAAAAGAAAAGTGCACGTCTTAATATGATGCTATTAACCCAGTCATAACTAAATTGGAAATGCAACCTCTACCTAGGAAGTTTACATAAAAAGTCTAGAGTTTATAGAAGTAGCAATAGTATAGTAATCATCAAGGTGTAGAGACAAAAGATTCATAAGAAGCACTTTCGGAAATGTGGTTTTTTGAAGCTGTAAGGTAGTACCAATTGATCGTTCTGCCATGTAAGATTATTTCCCATGATTCATTAAGGTATAATCCCACATTTTCCTTGTGAATGACCAGCGTTCCTCAGATAACAATTAATTTACTCTTCTGGTCTGATTAAAAATCCCTCTTTGCTCTTAAGGTTTTTTATACCCCAAGTGGAGTTTAAACAACATGTGCATTGTCATACTGAACTCAAGTCTGACATAAGTTTTCATCTATCCTGCTTTTGTGTTGTTCTCGTTTTGTGAATCTTTATTATATATAATGATGTTTGGATTTTCACACTTGTTCGCTTCGACTATACCCAAAAGACTTAAAGAAGTCCTGTCGCCTTTCTTTTCAGTAGAACATGTCATGTGAGTCATATTACAACACCTATTAGGTGGATAGACCCCCTTTTTTCTCTTTCTTCTCTGTAAAGTTTTACCTTTTTGTTACAAATATGGGAGGTTTCTGTCCAATTTAGTTCATATAAGAGGCGTTTGTTTAGGAATTATCCAAAATAGTAATCAAAACGATAAGAAGTTTTTACTCAACTTCTAACTTAGAGCTTCATTTAATACGCCGGACGTGTATATCACTGGATAAATAAAGCTTATATCTTATATCTTATAGTTTATATCTTATAAACAAAAAATTACATTTATACATCGGATTAACGAATGAACTTAGCTCAATATCTATATCAACGGAGTCGTTGTCACGGAGAGGGTATTAAAAGGCAGTTGTGGCACTGTCCTGCTACTATGCAGGGTTTATTTGTAATAAACCCAACCGTCGCAATGTCGCAAGAGGTACCTCAGCAAAATTTTGCTAGTGCAAATAGAGTCTAGTTCGGTAGATCTCGGCAAAAAAACAATGACGACAAAAATCAAAACCATGCTGGTAAAACTATGGCAATTTTTCGAACTACTTAACTATGTTAATATTATGGTGAATACAACATAGGTATACCACAAACTACAGGTGGACACCAAGAAGGAAACTACAATTTAAACAACGTTTTGTCTTTGCTTCAAGACTTCATCAAGTGCTTGTACACTGGGGTTACTAGCGTTTCTATGACACGTTGTCTAAATTGTAGTTTTCTTTTTGATGTCTTATCTACTGTTTAACTTTACAATTTTGTTCACAAAACAAAGAAAATTTTTCCACTCAAATTTTCTAGCTGCAAGAAAAACTAATGAGTTGATTATTTCTTGAAACAATCGTGTCGCTAGATTCCCAAACCACTACGAAGTGTCGCTTAATCGTCCTTTTACTATGGTACTGTTAAGATAATATTTATTTGGCAATGGAGCACTATGATTTTAGCAGTTTTGCAATACGTTAATAACAAGTAAGTATCTTCTAGAAAAGAGGATCTATAATGTTAGTTTTGAAAAGAACACTTGAGAAATAGAAAATATGTGACCATCGGGGATCGAAGCCATGACCCACGCTTTCGCGTAAAGGGTCATGGGTTCGATCCCCGGTGGTGACACATTTTCTATTTCTCTAGTGTTCTCTTCAAAAGTAAATATCTGTGTAACACAATGTTACAGCTTACATTTCTCACACGGCCTTTAAAATTGTTGTATTTTGTCAGATGAAGTGAGAGTTAACTCTTTAAGATGGACGTATTGAGAGTGAATGCGTTGACATGTAACTCATTGAGAGTAAATAATGGTGCTGTTACTTAAAAGGAAGTGTACCCTGCCCCTCTGTAAAGTCATAAATTGGAACTATAAGAAAAATAACATTGTCATAGCAAGAGTAATAATAATAAATGCTATAACATAAGGGGGCAGCAGGTTTTATAATGTCTATTGGTCCTTTTACAAGAGCTGCTGGCAACACTTTTCAAAGCCATGTTAGTTTGTAAATGTTAGACGCTAAAATATGTTAGTTTCACTCGGAGTCTGTGTGGGATTATTTCCCTAACCTATAGGTCAGATGTAACATACGCATGACGCAAATACTGCCACTCCTTTAAGTCTATCGTCATGCTAAGTGTGGGAATTATTACACTGCCTAAGATTAATTACCCACCTGGAAGAGCTGATACAATGGTGTACTCCACAGGGTTATGTTGAGTGCTTTCTTGTTTTTTAACTTTTGATGGCATGTGTCTTTTATGTCCTACATGAAACACAATCAAATGCATTGGAGTAATCGTGACTGATTATGAGAGAAAGTACTGATCTAGTGTGCTAATGGTCACCATCAAAATTAATATCTGCCAATTTCTCTTGCCCAATTATCTCCTATTACCAAACATTTCCAAAATTTCGCATTTGAATGTTAACTTTAGGAATAGTCTCTCATAATGTTAACACACTACCCCGGCCCGTTTTAGTCAACAGATTACACCATCAAAATTTTACATGATGAACATGGAGATTGATACGGAATATATACTAACATAAAGAAGAAATTAAATTGAACTATACATAGATAAGTAATTGGAAGGGACAGTGAAAGATGTATGCCTATCATGTGTTATATTTGTTTGTTGATCATACATGACAAATTTGAATTGTACGCAACCGTATTGTACTGAACATGGAGCCTTTAATTTGTACAAGCTTCCTGGTAGTATTGCTACTCAAACAAACCATTCGAGTTGATTCAAGCCTTTTGGTATAGATATATCTATTAGAATAAGCCCGTATAAATCTTGACTATTCATGATCCACTTACATCACTTAATGTGATAATATCATTACCAAGTTAAGAATGGGGGCTTACTTGCTAGTACTTGCATAATTTAACTCTGTATTATTTTAAAGTGCTACTGAACAATAGAATACTAAAGTGATGACGTCGCAAAAAGCTATTTTTGAGGAATCGCAATTATAACTAAATCAGAGTGTTAACCCTGCCACCAAATGCCCGTATACAAAATATCGCGTTCAAAT
>JAAAKM020001556.1:0-14508 GCA_010016025.2 Alatinidae sp. Z8VKAUB7J3 | reverse complement strand
AATGTACCATACACTTTTCGATTTGCCATACAGAGTTTTACAATTCAGGAACATTCTGGGGAGCGCTCTTAAAAAAAATGGCAATGGCATAGTAACAAAGGGAACGACGGGACGTTTTTGCTACCAAGTTGCTGAAAGTAATGCCAGATTTTAACAAGCAAAAATAAATCTAAAATCTATATCTCAATAGCCAGATCTGTTTAGGGATTAACGTCAAAGCATAAGCATTCATGTAACCTGTGACCGAATTACCAAGAATGTAATTGAGTGCGACTGCTAAAAATCAATATACATATTTTCTTTAAAACTTTCGGGTAATGGCTTTATGCACACCTCAACCTACTGTAGGAGTGTACGTTTATTTAAAAGTGTATATTGATAAAATTTATTAAACAAAGTAAACACTGACAAAATCGAATCGCCTTTACAGCCATTAGCGTGGGGTGCACTGAATCGAGTAAATACGTTTATTAGTTTCTTTTACTAAGTGGAGCGCATGTTAACGAAAAATAAAGATAACGATATTTTTATTCTTTCTTCCCCTAGCTCCAGTGCAAACAACAAGGATATTTGATTTGGTTGACGTTAATATCGCATATGAGCAGTAAGGATACACATTAAACCACTGAGGCTATCCTTTGAAGAAGTCAACAAATAAAATTGTTTGAGGTTACGTCATGTGCTTATGCATGGGTCTAAACTCCTTAGCCTTTGAAACGGTAAAAATGTTCTAGCATTTTCCAACAGTCTGCTAAAATAGGATACAGCCAAACGAGCCTTCATTCACCCATCCGATATTCATTACAACCGTACAGATGATAAGCAATTACCTCTTTACCATAAATACTTTAGTTAGGGTAGGAAAGAGAAGGGGTGTTGGGGAGGATGAAACAACTTTCCCTTGTTTAAATAGCAGTAATAGGAACAAGTTGGGGACTCTGACTGCTTATTACCTTTGGGAGAAGGACGTTGCATCCAACTGGCACACAAGGAAACGGAACCGAATTTTACTGTACGAAGATATAATGCAAATGATCCGAAGTAAGAACTTCGGGTTTCTTCGACGTAACTAGACACCATGATAACATAAATAACATTTAGCAGTACGCAAATTAGGAGGACATAACCTTGTAACAATCGATCTATGTGATATAGAGCATGTAATTTAAAATTGCATATCAAGTCGTGACTTCCCGAGTCAACTTGTGGTGACCCGTCAACTGAAACTCTGGCGATATCCTCGAACAAGCTTCTGGTAACTCCCACATTGAATCTACTACCACACGTCGTTTCTTACGTTTAATATCATACTTGCAAGAACTGGTTTAAAACCCTTTTTTGTGTGATAATTCAGTAAAAGTACTTTACATTCTGCGCATAATAACTGATTAGATTAGAAATATAATTTAAGAAATTTGAACAGATAATTATTTCCATACCCCAAGCGGAAAACGTCTTTTTAAGAGGCACATAATCTACCGCTGGACGCATCTAGCGAAATTAGGGTTCTCGCAAATCTTGAGACTTTAAGATTTAAATCTGGGCACCAAAACAATCCGTAATGACCTAAAAGATGCTCTTACACGCACTAAGTTTTCATGTCCATAGCAAGTCCTTGAAATGATCGTTTTCACCTAACCGTCCAGCTCTACGATCTTATTGTAATAAGAACAGGTTAATGACCACCTAATCACCTCTATCGATTCCCATAAATCTTTGCTTTAGTAGTAACGGTGTGTGCATGATATCGACTTATCATTTATCAGAATGTAAAATTTGTTTCCAAATTTTTTCTACTCTTAATGTTACTTCAGAAGTTCAGATAGTTGCATATAAAAGTTTATAGAACCCAACCCATAATCATATCATCTGTTCCGGTTCATAAAGCTCAAAAGAGATTTATTAGTAATCATTGAGCAACTTATAAATATCAATTGGGCTTACAGCTTTCAACATTAAACAAAGTATTTCTCATTTCCCCTTTTATTTAACAACTAACAAACATCTAAAGGTCGAAACTGAGCACTGCAAACATTGCCTAAAAGCTTTACAATATATATAAAGTAAAGGAATCGTTGGCTTGCTTTGTTATTGACATGAGCAGGGTCATGTCAGTGTGTCATGTGATTACGTAACTTGTCATCTTCTTTTGAAGTGCCATGGTCTTAATACTCCAACATTCGTACACGATGTTAGATAAGGTATGGTAGGAACTATACATCAATAACAGTGGCAAATATTAATTCTTTTCAGACCTACAATACTTATTGTCAACAACATGTAAACAAGACTTGATTGAATACAAGGAATAACTAGTTGGCAGTCATCCATTCATCCCTTACAAAATCCTGACGTCACTAAGGTTTCATAATCAGGCAGTGACTAAGTATCAACAAGCCCTTGTACTACTGGTACACGATATTTCTATAAGCAACTACGGTTTGGGGTCAAATTTCGAGTTTCTTAAAATTCACGCTGGAAACAGTGTACTGAAGTTGCTTAACTGGTTATTTATTGTGTGTAAACGCGTGTTGGTTATGAACATAAAAAAGGAGCATCGTGACTACAAGGGGTAGTGGAACATATATTTATATCACTATAAAAAGGTATCCACTAAAGTCAAAGTCGAACTCGTGTATCCATAGAGGACGCATGCATTTTAATCCCCCAAATATACTATAGAGTGCAAACTTACAATTTTCATGTAGCTTACTAAACAGAAACTCACTCTGGAATTAATTAATACTTTACGCAATTTAAGTTTACGTGCGTTAGTGGGATAAGTTGAAAAAGTGCAAAGATTTTGTTGCTTCGAAAAGTTATAATTGCAGCCTTTATATGACTAATATTCAAATCTTAAATGTAAAGTTTTCCCTTTCTTGCAACTAACTCTTTTGCTGGCCACGGATAGACTTGTCGACGATACTAATCTAAGTGTCCCCTTGATTTCCAAGAATAGTTCCCTGCCGCCCACCCTTGACGCAACGGGGCTTTCAAAAACTGCCAGATGGCCTACACAAGTATCGCTTCCATGTAAAAAGAAGAGAAAGTAATGTTTAAGTTACCTCATCTGCCAGTAACGACAATTCTGATTTGTCGGTTGCGTCATAATCATATAAGACTTTGGCTCGCCTAGTGGCTGCCGGTCGACCAGCAGCTTCGAGGTTCACTGTCTGGTTGGTCTTGAGTTGTAGCTGAGGGGCGGATGCCGGCGGAGGCGGTCTTGACGGTGCAGTTGCAACGGTTCCATCAAGTGGACTACAGAAGAAGATTATATTGTTGAAAACTACGTTAATCATACAGCGCGCACCTGACCTACGGATTCATTGATGCTTGAGATTTCGAATTTCATCACGCAAGGTACTGCCCAATATTCCAGCAATTATAATTCGGTTAGGAAATCTGGCACGACATCTTTAGTTCACACTTCATTTATCGAATAAGAGATCTTCTCATTTATCAAGCAAACTATACAGAAAAAGATACCGAACTGTACCAAAGTGAAGACAAGCTCTAAAAAACACAACTAAGTGCAAAAACAGTATAGCAGTAAGAACTACAGAATCACTGATTGAATAAATCAAAGCCCCCGAATTTGCTAATGAAGTCAAAACTAAAATAACCGAAGGAAGACACGACTTTTGTCTGCACAGTGAGGGGCAGTATACTTTTTTGTAAACGATTCCAAAACTTTCAAGTGAACAGTTTAGCCTTTGCAAGTCCACTGAAACAATCTGAAATACAAACGATTGTTCCAATCGAGGCGATTTAGCAAATGCATGTCGATAGCCGAGTAACACTCACAATGTTCACTATTTGATTTATAAACCGGACGGTTTTTGCGACGTCCTCAAGCATTAATTGCATTACTTTTAAGACCGAAGAAACCTCACAAGTTCTTCCCATTACCTGGCATCATTTCTGCACGAAATTCCATAAATCACATTACTAGTTGTTCTGAAGTGATAAGAAATGTCTTGCTTCAATAGATCACAAAAAAACATATATGAACTCCTTACGACATTAAAGTAAGCCCGTTGAAACAGTATTCTATCCCTAGCGTTTGTTACCTATATACAATAAGGACGCTACTCGTTTTAACTTTAGCTCATCAAAATCACCTTAATAAATCAAAATCAGCTGGACGAGGACAAGACACCGCGGTGCAGTTAGTGCACTATATTTAATCCTTCGACATAGTGGCGGCCATACAGCTACGAACGGCACTCAGTTTAAAGAGGAATTGCAAATAGTAGCCATCTAGCAGTTATATGCGTACAAATGTTCCTACTTTAACAACTCCATCTTTCTTAACAACTATTCTGGATTTAGAACTCTCGAGGAAAAGCAAAACTTCTTTACCCACATAAACTACAAGATCGCATCTATCAAAAGAACCAGGGATGTGGATGTTACAAACTCAATTTATCATTCGATAAAATCAAGAGGGGTAGAGGGGGAGGGGGTGCAAATTCAGTAAACGGATGTTATTATTGCCACCTGATTTAGGAAGTACTTATTAAGGTCCATTTACAGAAAATGAAGAAGACAGGAAAGAAGACGATAGGAAAGTAGAGAAGACAGGAAAGGCCAAGAAGGCAGGAAAAACGACGATTGGAGAGAAGAGGAAAAGGAAGAAGACTGGGAAGAAGAACACTGGGAAGCGCAAAAAAGTAGGGAAGAAGACGAGGAAGAGGAAGAAGAACAAGAACAAGAAGATGAGGAAGAAGCACAAGAACAAGAAGATGAGGAAGAAGCACAAGAACAAGAAGAAGATGAGGAAGAAGAAGAAGAACAAGAACAAGAAGAAGATGAGGAAGAACAGGAACAAGAACAAGAACAAGAACAAGAACAAGAACAAGAACAAGAAGACGAAGAAGAAGAAGAAGAAGAAGAAGAAGAAGAAGAAGAAGAAGAAGAGGAGGAGGAGGAAGAAGAAGAAGAAAAGCGGAACACTACTGTCTCATAAACGACTTTCGTATAAAAAAGTGAATCTATATATTGCAATTTTCTAAGAGAATAAAAAAACAAAACTGGATCACTCTAGCCTACCAATTGAGTACGTAATAGTCACATTGCCAACTAGTGTTGTTTAACTACGTTCTAAAACATCTATTGCTCTTGGTTAACCACGCCCAAGAATATCAGAACATAAGCCAAACGTTTGAATTTTTTATCAGCTTTGTTTTACAACTACTCAGGGATAATTTACAACCTGTTTGAACAAGTGCGGGGTCTTAAAAATAGTGGACTTAAGTTGCCACAAGGAAGCTTGGGCCTTTCACAAAAGTTGACGCAAACTAGACATTAAATGTAAGAATGTAAATATAATTGTGGGACCAATCTAGTGAGGCTCTTTTAATCACATCCTTTTCATACCACAGTGGTCGATCTTTTTTACTTTCTGTTAATATATGCTGTGGATGGAGGAGCTCTGTACCGAGGTAAAGTAGCCACTTTAATGACGACGGTTTGCACATGTGTTAAGAGACAATTCAAACTTGTATGTTTCATGGAAATTTCTCGAATATCCTACATACGGTATGTAATTAAACTTGTAGCCAGCATAGAATGATCCAGCAATTAATTTTGTCCCAAGAACGTTCGAATATTTCGAGGGATACAAAACTCAAGCTTCATTTAGTGACAATATAGTTTTTCTACCAGTGAAGAACTTTACCCTTCCTGCATCTTTGAGTTAATATGTGATACTTACCGCAGTATGATTTATTGCTGGATTACCGAAGACCGTTAACCGATGCCTGATAATGGTTTTTGAGGAAACATCTTTCATCAAGTTCATGCATGGCACTAAATTAACAGTAATGGACTTACACAGAGGCTATATCTAACAGTATATCTTGGGTTTAATCAAATGGCTTTCACAAGCATCTGGTAAATGAAAATTTTGTCATCTGTTTTTTCTCACTATAGACAACAGTTGCTTTCCTCGGTTGGCTCCACAGTGAAATATTAAATGGAGGGAGTCACAGCCGAAGCTGATGTAAACGGATCGGTGCAGGATTTTAATTTGATTACTGTTAACAAGGAAAATGGGATTTAAAAAACGCTTCAAATTGGTTGGCGTCAACTGCGATGCTCACCTAGTATAAAAATAGTCTTATGTGGCTTTCCTCTCCTGTCCTGCCAACCTAGTTTACAGTAACAACGTGAACCATTGAAAGCCTACGTTTGCTTCAATGGGCACTACAGAAACGCTTTCACTTACAAGAGAAACAAGTAAAGAACAGCCACCTCAGATCCTACCATATCTTCTGCCATTTACATGTAAGCATGATGTTGTTCTCTACATAGTCCTCTACATACAAAGAGGCTTTGTTCTTTTACCCATAAAGTTAAGCATTACTTGCAAGTCTCTTACAATCGTTTACACCTAATTCATTTAATGTTGGAATAATTTTCGAACCCTCCCGTCTTATTCCAATTTCCCACTTCAATTATTTCAATTTCTAAATTCCAGCCAGTTTACATCGAGTTACAAAATTTATCTGTTGTAGTTGATGTTGTCTCGCATTATGTTGATGAGAAAAGGTTGCAGTCTCTCAATCAAAGACCCCTGATGAGCATTGGGACTGACATTGAAACTACCCTAAATAAACAGAAAAAACACCTGACAGGCTAACTAATAAATAAAGGGCAGCTGGGGCGTGCGGGGGCAACGAAAAGGATGCAGCCGCTAGAAGCAGGTTGTTTTCTCTAAAGATTAATCAATACATCTCTTCCAGACTTTACCTTGCTTAATCCAACCCCCTCCACTTATCAATATTGCATCAATATTCATAAAATCGATCTATTAACGTATAGCTTTGATAAACCTTGCCAGTCTTTGTTTGCCATGTGTAACAAATGTGAAGTCCAATTAAACTGTAACCCCATCAATAGACTACGTAACAATCCATGGCGAACCCTCGAAAAGCATACTAGGGTGCAGAGGAATCAAAGTATATGCAAAATACAGTTCTGGGTCTGCCATAACAAATTGCTAATGTTCGATACCAACTCCCTGATAAGTACATTCGAGCCCACTCTCTTTCTGGTGATATTTCCTACAACATTTCTCGGAACACAACATCCCTAATAACTAGAATACAATCATCAATCTTTTACAGAGTTTAAGTACCATGTAACTTCTTAACGGAATATACTAAATACAGGTTTTACCAGTCTAGGCACATTAACCTTTCCAGCTTGAGTGTTGAATGCTTTATGAGTTTGCTCTCGGCTTGAATTGTCATTTCGTTCGTTATTCTGTTGTCATAACAAAGGAGACTCAGAACTTGCTTCAGAAAACACTGCAGAAGAACATGATTACGGCATGACCAGCTCCCTAAACGCTACAGGAACCCTGACAATTACAGGAAACGAGACAACAACTGTTCTTCCGATAATTTAAAATCCAAACGAAAAACCTGGACGCGTGCTGACGCTAAGTCAATCAGATGATGAACTTCCGAACCAAGCAAAATTGAGAAGGCCATTAATATTTCATCTGCAAACGTGTACTAGAAAAATTAATCCTTACTTCAGTATTTAAAGGATGAAGAGGAGAAGCGGGTGTTCTATACTTCTATCATTAACTGCAGCCCTCGGGATTAGCACAGAAACAAGCGGCTTTATATCAGTTTAACAGCTTTTCAATTTTCAGATTTTCAATTTTTAAAACGATGAGGCCATTTTAAGATAATAAAATTAAATACGAAGAAAATAGTTTAAATTGTAATGTTGAAGTTCTAACGGCCCAAAGTGTAAGCCAAACGTTGATCTCATACAACGATACTTCTGACTTTTCTCCCGTCAATCATCAGTGAAAACACTACCTTTGTTCTGTTCACACGAAGTACAAATCAATTACTTTCACAATTCAAAATATATTCGACTGAAAATCAACTAATAAAACCCAGGTTTTTCTTCGTTTTCATTTCTTCTTTCAATAAAATAACTCAACATAGTATGTCATAAAGCCAAGAGTCGGTGTGTTTGATATTGGAGATCAGGTTGGTTTGGAGCAGAATTTAATCAGAAATCTAGTTGTTTTTCGAAAATGGGTTACTTCGAACTTCATCGGACAGAAATTGGTGTGCCATACTTGCAACTGTGTGACGAAGAACAAATTTAAGCGTGAAATTGTTCCTCTAACATTTTCAGTAAATTAATTTCATGCATTATATTAAAACATCAACGGATTTTTTTTACCACGGGGTTTGCTGACGTCAACCGTTTTTACAACAGCACTGCCATTTACCGCCGTGAATTTTGAGGGCTGCTGTTGTCTACTTGTAAATATGGAAAGCAAAAGTATGAAAAGGATAAAAATTAACGTCTACTTCATTGCTACGTGTTATAAAAATGACGGGAAGTAGTTTTTAGACACCTTATAACATGAAACAGAGTATGTTAGCAATTTGATGGAAGTCCGCCTATTCATGAGTGAATCTTGCAGGATGAAGACATCGGGTGCTTCCTCACAGAGAGGGGACCTTACCTCCAGAAACGTACGTAGTTACTTATGATTGTATATTTACCAGGTATTATATAGGCATATTCCGAAGTGAAACTATTGAGTAAAAATGCAAACTGTATACACTGCTAAACACTTTTAAGTAGTTGGAAAGTTTTAAAATTGGGCTGCACGACGTGGGATGAGAGCGATAGCACTAAGCTGCTTGCTGTATGACATTTGGTGTAAAAGCAAGTTAAGATTATGGATTTTATCTTTCGCAGCTGTACCTGTCACTATAAAACAGAGAACTCAACGTAACACAATACAAATGAAGATATCATCTAGCGTTTCTTACTTTTGTAGCTCCCTTTGCAGCTCTGCAGTGTATTGTTGGCACTGGGCATAATACATTCCAAGAGCCTCAACGAATCCTCGCAGATGCCTAAGATGATTTGCCTATTAATGAAAACAATTAGAGATTGAAAGCTTGGTCAAAGCACAGTCAAAACATCATAGAGTTTTTGTCAATTTGTGTTTTCGGGCAAAACTATCCTATCAGAGTCCTCTAAAATAAATTGGCATGAAGTCTTTCATCGATGACCACATATGTTTTCACATGATGAAAGGCGTCCCACGTCTAATGAAGTACACTGAATTTAAATAGTAAACTTTTCGTGCCGGTCACATTCAAAGATAATTTTACAACTGACCCCACTGCTCATGCCTGTGCTAATTTTTTTGGGACTGATCCACTCGCTAGGGAGTGCAGATACATAGCGAGAACACACGGAGCTTACGTGTTTTTACCACCATAACCACGTCCAACATTTACACCTTGGTACGGTGAAGCACAACAGAGTTTATATCTACTCAAGGATACTACAGCACGACCAGGCTCAAATCTTTGAATCCCTTTACCCTCGGCTTAAGCGACAGTCTCACCCGTTTGCCACACAGTACATAAGAGACGAATTAGGAATATGCCTCCATGTTATTTGGCAGGATATCGGAATGACTTTCAAAACCTTGAAATGTTGACTAGCTGGCATCCTCTTGAGAGCCTTCTCCCTATGAATTTTCAGAAATGCAGGCGTAAAAACCTTTTTACTCAGTTTTCATTTATTTTTGTGCCCGTTTGATGTCACACGCTTGTACACAGCATTAGCAACTGCCGAAGCCCCAGAACTTGCTTGTCTTTGTTTCCCTCACCATCACTTGAAATTACATTCCTTACCCAGACTGACAATCTCCACAGGTGGCAACCACTTATGAAAACAACTTAGTAACTGTTACCCTAGCGTCTAGTAAATATTAACTTGGTTAAATTGTCCTTTCTGTCAATGACCTAAGATTCTTCTTGCGGGCACAAAGTCGTGCCCTTCACATGAACACATGAAGCAAAGCTTTAAAAACATTGCAATCTCTTCCCACAATGCGAATAAAATCGCAGGGCAGTTGTGTGCCGCAAGTGATAGTACAGTATTATTAGAGGTAACGTAACAGGTCATGCGGCTCCATCTGTTTTATGAAACAGTCAAATGGCCTTGGTAATACTCACATGTGTAGTCGCTATTCCATCAAGAAGCAGCTTTGTGATTTCATATTGTCGATCGAATTCCGCCTGCGCCACCCTGAGCTCTCCCTCCGCCTGCAACGATAATACAGATACTTCGTGTCATACACAAACGGTCTCTTATCTCTTAAGTCAAGCAATGCCAAGGTGAGGTAAACTTAAAGTGGGTGTGGATTTGGCGCAGCCGTATAATTCAAGAAGGGTGCAAGGGGAATTGTGTTGTCAACATATAGGTAAACCTGTTATATAAAAATACACGAAAATCCATAATGTCACTGCCACTTTGTTCACCCACTTTATTCTAATTAGGTTCAAAATTAGTAACACGGTCAACTTTGAAGGTCGTACACTGTGGAGAAAAATGGCCGGCAACTTTCTTACGATGCCTGCGCTCGTCGCAATAGTACAGCCAATTCAAATGGCGATAAAAAGGCGTAAATGATCCTTGGGTCGCGGGGGAACAGTTAAGAAACCAATGATCCAATGATTGAATTGAATGGGTCCTTTCCCACTTGATCAACAGTAAAGGCGCCCCCCCCCCCCTCCCCCATCTCAACGATTTAAAGAGGAGTAATAAAGTCTACGAAATGGGAAGCACTATTAATGTGGAACAGCACAGTCGAATAGAATGTCATCTCTGGATACTTCTAAGGACGGTGGTGACAGGTGGTCCACTAAGAAAATAAGATTAAATTATTTACATGGTCTTTTATCATAGTAACGTCATACCCTGGTCTACGTTAAATTCTGCGAGACTAACTCTATTAAAATACAGCTCTGTTATGGTCTGTAAGATACATTATACGGGCCATGGTTCTACACTACTGCGTGCCAAGAATATTTGATTGTATGTCTTTTCATTATGAAAAGGCTCCGTGACAATTTTTGTTCTGATCAACAGAAGACTCTCCACCACCTGCAGTTCATTTGATTCCAAAAGATCACATATGTCGGACGCTTGCCGACCATCTGGGTCAAAATCACGACATCAACAGGACGCCATAGTCGGTGATGTCCAACAGCATAACGCAAAACAAGATATAATGACTTGCATTGCCGATATAATGAGCAAGTACTTACCGTCTACTAAAACCCAAAGTAAGTAAGCTTCTGTGGATTTTGCTTGGCATAGATATTAAATAATCATTTAATCTATGCGTAATTAAAAGCAAGGATACTGAATTTATTAAGATTCACCACGGATTATAGTGATAGTTCGGTTTAACAAAATAAAAACACAGAAAATCTCTTCTTCAACCTCTCTACAGGTTTTACCGCTTTCGGGATATCATTATATTTATAATTTAGGCTTCTGTGGTATGTTTATTGCACCAGAGAGCTAATGTATCATATATCCGCCCTTTATGAACAGTTTGAAGAAAGCTTACTAACAAAACTGTACGGCAGAATTTCAAGACACCTTAGACAAATAACTTAATCGAAATTAAAGCTGAAAAATTTAAGCACTGCAGGGATAAAAGTATTCTAAATAAAATATAATATCTACAATCTCGCCTTGGATCTCTGATATGAGCTGTATACATTCAAAAGACAATGCCCTACGTTAAGAATCTTCTGACGTCACTAGTGTGTATTACCCTAAGGAAGAACGACTTTTGAAGAACGGCAAGAAAGTGACATAGGATGACTGGCAACACGAAA
Source organism: Alatinidae sp. Z8VKAUB7J3 (assembly GCA_010016025.2). Classification (NCBI taxonomy): domain Eukaryota; kingdom Metazoa; phylum Cnidaria; class Cubozoa; order Carybdeida; family Alatinidae; species Alatinidae sp. Z8VKAUB7J3. Next base: position 2,812 of record JAAAKM020001556.1, on the reverse strand, counting down.
AGTATAAGGGTCAGCTAAAACCACAGACTTGACACATGGCCAATGACACGGATGACAGACAGAATAACCAAAGTACGAAAATGGCGCTAAAAAACACGAGACGCCGGATGGAAAAAGGTGATGAAGAGGCACGTCGCATATTAAAGCGACGCGCTATGAAGTGATGCACTACGAAGAGACACGCTACAAAGAGACGCGCGCAACGAAGAGGTACAGCACAAAGAGACGCCCAATGAAGAGGTACGGCACAAAGAGACGCCCAACAAAGAAATACTGCACGAAGAAGTACGGCGCGAAGAATCACGGCATGAAGAAACACGGCATGAAAAATACGACATAAAAAACATGAAGGAAAAAATAATAAAAAAATGGCATGGGTAACAACATACAAGTAACACAGCATGAAAAACCCGTCGCGAAAAGATCAGGCATGAAGAGGAATTGCATGAAGAGACACGGCAGGAAGAGACACCACATGAAAAGACACAGCATGAAAAGACACGGCATGAAGAGACATGGCATGAAGAGACACAATATGAAGAGACCCAAAATAAAAGAGATGTGGTATAACGAGAAACAGCACAAAGAGCCTCCGCATGAAGAGAAATGCAAGTATTGGCCTTAAAATTCACAAACGGACTAGTAGAATACACGATGCATAGAACATCACCGAAGCTATGGAAAAGATACTGTAAGCCCATCCACTGCACCGCTGGAGAAGGCAGAGCTTTTGAGCACTGAAGAACCAACAAACAATAATGCTCTTCCATAGTACTGTCCTTTGGAGTCTGTTGGGCAAGACTGCTTACTACAATAATGCACTGTAATGCACTGAACATGTTGTCACACAAAGTAATGTAGTTTCAAGTAAATAAACATACCTGCTTAGCACGATCAGGACTCTGTGCTTTTTTAACTTTATTTTTGCAGGCATCCAAATCCAACCTTGCTGTAGCAAGTGCACGCTTCTCCTTCTAGTAGAAAACAAGTATATAACAGATAAAATGCTAACTTTTTGAGAGGAAGTATGATGTAGGGTCGGGTGATATCGATGCCAAACTAAACAAAATAATAAATGACAACATTAATCAAGTTTTCAAGCCATAAGCTTCTACAAAGCCAAAGAACGATACCCAAAAATACAGTTGGCGCAACTGCTTTTCTCACCTCTTTACTATGACAACTTCAAAGTATATATCGATTTTGAAGAGAGGTTACACAATGTTATACAAAACAAATGAGTCCTTACCGACAATGTTTTCATTTCATTTTCAAGCGAGCATCTCATGGGGTGAATATACTGAGACACTGCCTTTTGCATGAAGTCCTTCTCCGAATTACCAATTTTTTTCATGGTACCACCAACTCTTGTAAGTGTATTGCCTAAATCGTTAAAATACAGGTATATCAATGGAATGGGTTGAATACTCATTCAGCGGCAAAAACTGAGGTAACTGATCATAAGGAATGCAAAACATTTATAACAGTGGGAGTACACGTCGCTTCCCAGATGTCAGCTTCAAATGTTTGATCTTGTACGTGTACTAAATTCTTGTAATAGTGGCAGTCAAAAAGCTTGAACCTAACCAACTACGCTTTCTGTACAGGAGTCTTGTACCACCAACACATTGTTCAAATATGTAATTCAATATTTTCCTTTTTGGTATATCAAGAGTGAGAAACCTTTTGCAAAATCTGAGTAGCTGGCTCACCAAGAAATCAAGCAGCAAATGCACCAACTATCAAATTTACTACTGGATTGACTAAGAACTGGGGAAAAAACATGTACTGGATGTTATCTGCTTGGAGTGGTGAGCTTTGGGGGAATGTTGTATGCTTACAGTCTTTGCAGCATTCTTACATTGGTGATTTGGAGTTATTAATGATAGTGACAATGCATTAGCAGCAGTGGGCATGACTTGGGGGCAGACAACGTAATAGTACAGGGCTGTGCGATTGTATAGAGTTGTTGTGGTGTTGGCAAAGTGGTGGTAAATATTAGTAGTGGGGAAGTTGCTGGTGAGAGTTACTGGTGAGAGTTGCTGGTGAGAGTTACTGGTGAGAGTTGCTGGTGAGAGTTACTGGTGAGAGTTGCTGGTAATACCAGTGAACGTCAAGAGAACTGTACTCCCTAAGAGTTAAACAAGAATATGAAGGGTCAGGACAATTGGGAAACGGCCTGGCAGACGTCCAAAATACTAAACCGAATGCACCATAATGCAGGTGTCAACCGAAGTAAGCATTTTGAGGATCAGAATAAATTCTCAGTAAACGAATGCGAGTAAAGATAGATAGATAGAAAGAGGTATATAAGTGACTATTCCCAGAACCTAATCCGTACTTTAACAGTTTTCATTATACCTGCTGTAGTTTTCACTATTTCATACATACACTGAGATGCATGAATAGTTGGCACATTAAGACATGAATAGTGCTTGTCCAGGGAACCAATTCTACTGCTGCTTATTGATATTAAAGTAAATTGTGACCCAAGATGCTACAGAAGTGCTGTTATGGTACTAGCACAATTACATCAACATCTAAGTAACAGAAGATAACACCAGGTCAATAAATGAATTTGAAATGTGTTTACTGTTGTCATTAATCTATAAATATCTTTACCCTCATGATGAAAAAAAATTAAAGCTGTCACCTTTTTTATCCTGTTCACAGGGCGATCTTAATAACAGGCCTCCTCAACATGCAACTGCGGTCTAAAGCTGGAGGCCATTGTCCAAAATCTTATAATTTCAGCAAATATTGTCAAAGACTATGTAAGTGGCCACAAATTTGGTAGCAGACATGTACACAG
>JAAAKM020001552.1:0-14511 GCA_010016025.2 Alatinidae sp. Z8VKAUB7J3 | reverse complement strand
ACAAAGAATCTCATTTTCCCCACTAAATTTACTGGGAGAAAACAATGAGAATGTTATTAGTTTAGAAATTGTAACGTGGAGTTGTACAATTTCAGTATAAGAAATAAATGGCATCGAAGTTAAAAAAAATTATTATTATTATTATTATTACTACAGAAATTGACATTGAAATTGAAGATGTTGACCAAAGCTCACAAATAAATATACCACCGTTGGTATTAGATAGTTCTTAAGTTTCAAGATCAATGAGAAAACCCATTACCACCTGACCACCATCTAATGAACTACTATTTCACCTAAAGGCATTTATCTCTCCGTCACCTTTTTGTGGTATAAATTCACAATGTGTTGTTTATAACAGTGGAAAAGACAAACACAGTGATAAGGGAGTGGTTTCCAGCAGGAAAATATATGCGATACTTTCCAGCTCAAGAATCTCATTCTAAACTTTCACGATAAATTATAACTTTCGAATTATATCCGTATCTAATTAAGCTTATAATATTTTACAACATTTGGTATTTAAAGAAAAAGAGCATTATGCCTTAATAAGAAGGGCACCTTAGTCAGAGAACGTGATGCTAACTAGTCTTGCTCTTTGTCAACAAAGGTAAGGTAGTCCTTTCGACGTAACAGATGTCAGTGCCAAGTGGGATTAGGCTTCATATATCGTATGTAAATCTGACTTATATCACACTAAAATGCTGCTAATTGTACCTTAAAATTGATGGTAATAGACGCAAAATTAGCGTAGCATACCATGAAACTAAAATTAGATTAAATTGTAACACCTATTTTAGGCTTACGTACTCACTAAATCGCGGAGTGTAGAGTTTTCCTCAGTGTCAGATGATCAGTCATACAGTTGTTGTGCTTGAGTGTGAGAGGAAAGTCTTCCATTGGTTTAAAATGCTCTTACTTACGTCGCAGTGCTTTGCAACAAGCTGCTTTTACTTGCCCTATGTTGTTGGCATCTTTGTCATTGGTTAATCTAAGACCAGTAACAAATGCTGCAGCAGCGCCTAAACCAAAAGCAGTGCCTTTCATAAAGTGTGAGGAAGCAAGCCCTTTGACCCAAGATACCATTCTTATTCAGACAAATTGATGTAAGCAGGCTGACTTTAAATGAAAATAAAAAGGAATTAAGGGGTGCCTGACATAAATCGTGACCGTGTGTGAAATGAAAGGTCAATAACAGTATTTTTAATGATACATTTTTCAATAATTTGACGTCATAAATATGACCTCACTTTTACTGACAATTTACTACCTTGGTTGTGTTGGCACCTATTACAATTCAATGAATGCCCACCAATATTGAAGAGTAACATTAGTTATCTAATTCCGTTCTTGCCCCTTAAATACATTTAACACTATTTCAGAAGTGTTTTAAATAGTTACAAAATTTCAATATAACTTACTCACATGACAAACTTATGTTAGTTAGAAAATCATAACAGCTTGATTTATACCATCTAGAGTGGGATATTCCTGAAATGTATGATAAGATAGATGCCCACCCAGATTGCAAAATAACATCAGGGATCTTCCGCTCTTGCCTATTTAATGTATTTAACACTATTTCAAAAGTGTTTAAAGTAGTTATAAAGAATTATGTTTTTTACAATCGAATATAATTACACGATAAATTTAGACCATCTAGAGTAGGAAATTCCGGAAATGTATGATAGGATAGGGAAACCAATTATTAGAGAACCGTATAGCGGGTATCGAATTCCATGTTTACTAGTGAAATGCATTTACCATTATTTTCAAACTCTTTTTAAAAATGAAGAAAAAGGAGACTTTTTCTTCATTCGTGATTATTATCACGTATTACACACATCATCTGACAACAATCTGCTCCAAAAAAAAGAAACAAACTTTAGTTCCATGACAATCAAAAAAGTAACACATGTACATTTAAACTATTCAAGAATGTCCAACAATCAGTAAAAGCTAACAACAACTAAATCTTGATAGTCAGCATTTTACTGCAGTATTGATCGTTGGTTTTTATATACGGTAGCAGCTCCTATAGTGACTCCAGAGTCAATAGATAGCTTTCTCCTCTATTCGTTGATGTTAGTATTTTTACATCCTCCTCCGTTATCTCTGTTCTACAACTTGATGGATTCTTGATAGATATTTCATCAAATAGTTCCAACATCTTGTGTTTCTTTCCTATGATATGTACACACATAATAAATTGGTGCTAATCAGATTTTTTCTAGCTAATGCAGACCACTTGGAGTAGGAAACAGATTTCCCGTTGATTACATTCCCATAAAGCGAAGGTTTACGAATGGTGTCAAAATTTAATAGCACACCAAGGTCCAGATATGCCAACACGTTATTTACATCAAAAACTAGGTTAATTTGATATCTCATTTTTAATGTTTTACCAATATGATATATTTGCACATCCTTTGCTGGGTTTTGCTGTTTATAAAAACCTCAGTCGTTTTCAGTTGTTGAATTTTCTCGTTCGTGAACTTATTTGCCTCTTTCAGCAGTATTTGATAAGAATTTTTCTCTTTCCACCTGACGATCGGGCGTTGCTTAAAGAGAATATTAAAAACGGGAAGCGTTCAATTCACCCAATACTCAAAAATGGGAGGCAGGAAATTAACTCTGTTAGTTGTTTATCTCGTAACTATGTAACGATACCACTACGTAACATACATGACTATGTAACCATATGAACATTATCTGCGGACGTAAAAATTTATTGGATGAATTAGAAATTAGTAATAAAGAAAAAGGGATTTGGAATATTAATGCTCTTTGTGGGAGAGATAAAAAGGGTCCAAGTTATTGTGTATGTTTAGTAGTCATGCAATCACATGTGAAAGTTTGTGTACCGATTCCGTACTTGTGATACGTAAGTAGTAAATCATACGCGGTACAGCAATTTGCATTAAGTGTTTTGGTCCGGTTTACGTGAATAAGAGAAGATGCAGTTCATTGTCAATATTCTATAGTACTGCAACCAGGCCATACGTTATAAGGAGAAGGGGGCCATAGCAACCTAAAACATTAGCAACAAAGTTTCAGTTCTCTAATTAAAGATAAAACATATATTCTGGAAGTTAACTTACAGGTTACCAAGTTCAAGATATTTTAAAGAGAAGACTCAATGAACGAGACTCATGTGGATGAAAAGCGAAAGCTAATCAGACCAACCATTAAACGTGAGTGAGTTGGTAGCCTTATGGAGTTTTAAATTTGTTGGAATCTACTCTTGTGGTTGTGTTGTGTGAGTTTGAAGGAGAGAAGCCACCAAGCTTTGGCTGTTTAAATGTGAACATTTACTAAATCTGTGAACATTTACTGAAAAGTGACCAAAATCGTAGGGGACACTTTGTTAAGGAGAGGGGCTCCCGTTTCTAACATTACTCCGTATCTGCCCCTCTCCTCCTACCAACAGTGAGATGTGACATGGAAGTCTCCGAAATCATAATGTTTAACATCAATTGCCATTTGGAACGTGAGTTGCGTTAGTTTACATTTTCTAGTGTTCAAAGATGGTAGCTACATAAAAGGTTCTGCTATACGCTATTAAACCGAAAGAGCTATTATAACTTGTGGTTTAGTAGTGTATAATCTTAAAGAATTGTAACAGAAATTGCAACGGAAATGTTAACAATAATGACAATAGTGTTGGCAACAGTGATTGCAACAGAAAGGTATTAGAAATGTCAACATTCCTGAGGCTTTCGGTATTAAAGGCAACGGTAACCGAGATGCAACTGTTATTGCATCAATAATATTTTATTGCAGAAGCAAGGACAACAACAGCAGCAACCGCGATAGGATAGCAACATTAACATTGAAGCTAGTTCCATATCTTTAAAATTCTTCTTTAAGAGGTTTCTTTCTTGTGTAGTAACATGAGGTGGTTTCATTTTGTAAACAGTTTTTTTAGGAAACCAGACGTTAATCTGAAAACATTATAACTATCAGGGGCGTATTGTTAACAACAATAAATTTCGGATACAAAAATTGCTATTCTGTAGGCATTTTTCCACTGTCCAAGCACTGAAGATTGACAAGCAAAGTGAGAGAACCGGTCTCGAGGATTATCTTCCTGAGGTCAAACGTAACATGTGGTGTATTCATCGCTGAACTGGGGTCAATCTTGCGTGAATAGCATGGAATTCATCGCAGAAAAACAAAAATATTTTTGTTCTTCCATTTTGCAATGATGGACGAGGCCTTAGTTTCCTTGAAAATGAGAGAGAAGGATTAAATAATACATCAAAGATGGGATTTGTTCTGTGTGTTTACGGATGCAAAATGAGCTCAAAATATCTCTTAGTTACAATTTTCATCATTTTAGCGAAGACGGATGCTGAAAGGCTATCAAGCGAAGGTAAGGCAGACTTGTACACTTGATATTAGTCAATAAAACGATAAAATTCAATTCAAAACATCAGACGATATAATTTCAGGAAAATGTGGGTCATTAATAGACTTTAAGTAAGTTCTTCTTGGAAGCCTTTCTCCAAGCTTCATTGCAAAGTTTCAGCCCATAATCAAATCATTATTTTCTCCTGTAAAACGTTCCAACCATAAATCCACAAAACGTTGTTTCCTCTATTTCCTCTATTAGCTTTATCCTGTAAACATGAATGGACACAAATTTTGCAGCCTGATAAAATTTAAACTAAACGTATTAAGCCTTTCATCAACATCGAAAACTATCCTTCCATTCCAAATAGCATTTCGATACATCATTAACGATTCCGTATCTTTACTTGTGCATACCGTACCGTACGTGGTACTTGATATAAGCCTGAAGTAAACGTCAGTTTTGTAACATTACTTGAAGTCAAAGTAATGAGTTGTTTCCTGGAGTACATGTATATGTCATGCAAAACATAACAGCAGTGTTTGAATATGAAGCATTTTTATTTCAGTTTTGGATTTTTGTGCTACGTGTAGGTCTACTTGGAAAACCTTACCTCATTGATGATTGCTAACTCTATTTGCTTTTTTCGTCTTGCTCAAAACTTGTCTAGGATTTTTTTTTCATTTTATAAATGCAAACATGTATGAGCTTAATTCGTCAATTCTACTGAGCTTAGACCATTGGGATTGCAAGATGTGAATAAGTAGACGTTCTGGCTAATTGTAAGAGAACAGGAAAATTGGAATCCTAAATTATCTAGCAGAAGTCCCAACTCATGTTGACAACCGTAATTTTCTAGGACTGAAAATTCTTATTGAGATTTCCTAAGTGCTTAAATTGACTGTTTTAACGTACATTCAATCAAGTTGTTATGATGAAATTGGGATTCTTTTCGTAGTGGGAAATAGGTCTGTTTAATAATTATGAATATTTTTATGTTTGGTGCAATGTCTTGCTCTGAGATACAGATAGTTCCTTAAGATAAGTATGACTTTATGGCTGTAATAAGGCAATATCTTTTTTCAATTCACTTGAAAATCAAAACTCTTCAGACTGACTAATCATAAGATGTAAATGTAAGCGGCTGCAATTTTACCGTAATATTGCATCAGATATCAGTTGAGGTCCTGATATGAGTATAGGGGTACATTCCCTTCCAAGTTGAAGTAGTGCAATATGTCATTAAATACCGAGCGAGGCATGGAAATAACCAAATGTCTGATACAAAAATTTAAAACGAAACAGTACCTTGATCATGACATGTGCCACAGAGAATGGAGAATACAACAGACTTGCGTTTGAAAACAAGATTTTCCAGTAACCTCCTTAGATATACATTTTCCCACTCTTTTTAAGCTTATAAAACCTAATTCCCTATCGTGACCAAGCTCACATTTTGTCAGGTGCTTGAAAAACCATCCCTCAGCCTCAAGTCCCCGATTATCCTATTTCGGGCTGCGAAGGTTTTTTACATTTTTTGTTAGTCGCAGTTGGCATGGTAAGCTTGGCCTCTTAGCACGTTTCTTATTAAAAATATATAAGAAACCTATAGGCTAGCTAACAATAAGAGTAAAAGTATGATATGTAGGATGGATTCAGGATTTGAAGCAAAACCTCTCTGCTGTGCTAATAGCGTGAAAGAGAGCTTTCAGCACAGTCGCCAGCAAAAAGATGTCAAATATCTAGTTTTGTAAATTGGTGATATTATGGTTTTTACTTGTCCTTAACTTTTCTGACGTTTGAAACTACGACACACAATTAATTTTCTGCGGCACAGAGACCGGAAAATACGGCACCGTACAATACAGTACGGTTGACAACCCTAGAAACGTACATTGCTGTAAGACGATACTAGACCTACTGATAGTTGACAAGTCAATACCTTCAATTGCTTTTATTTGGTATTGATAGACAAAGTCTGAAATACACATCATGCTCCCCTTGCAAATATTCTTAGTAAGCGACCCGTTCAACATCCCATGTACAGAAAAGAAAACTTTATATAGTTCAACTAAGGAGGCTTTAAAACATTTCTGTTTTGATCCATCATTAGTGGTTTACTCAGTCCTACACAAACAGTTAGGGTTCCCAAGTCCATGCACTAAATACTGTGTCAGGAAACATACCATGGGCCCTTTGGAATACAAGAGTAGTCAAGTATCATAATAAAAACTATGCCTTTACTGGTAAGCCAAAATGTGATACGTTCTTGATCGTAAGATATTTCATATAATCAGATTTTGCCACTTAAGGAGGTGGAAGGGGTCGTTACACTGCCATCACAGAACGCAGCCCATATTACTAAACTTAAAGGAGATGCAAAATATATTGAATACAGATTGGCGTTAGTCCCTCAGTTGCCTGATGATTGGAAACATTGGAAACTAAAGTTGCAGCTACTATTATATTCTTTCTGCGTATATAACTTTATTCATATTGCTCTGTAATTTTGTATTGAGTACTCTGATAACGGATGCCATATACAGCATACTGTTCTACCTTATATATACATATATACAATATATATATATATGGATGTAGGAAACTATGTTTTGGATAGCTCGCGATAGTTTCAATGTTTAATGGTGCATATCTTTAACTTTTTACAGCTTTTTAATCTGTTTTCATTTATCAAGCTTACCATAAGAAAATCTGTCCTAGGGCGTTTGAAGTTTTGCTACGATAGATAATTTCATTTTTTGTCATTGGGATTTGGTCAAAGAGTTGAGTTTGATTTTTGTGTTCAAATACATAAATTCTTAGTTCTTGCGCCTAATATGTTTATAATGCATAAATATGTGTGTTTCATTTTATTTCAACCATATATAAAACGTACAGATAAGTCTGTAAATGATAAATATTATATTTCAGTACTTCATGCTAATATACAGTGTTGTAAGTACAATTCAGCTTATGTTACTTTTCTGTGATGTTTGTTTGGAGTGAGTATTCTTAAAAGCAATGTATAAATCTTTTAAATGGTTCTTTTGTAACAAAGTCTGCCCCTCTTTTTTATTACAGAAGCAAACAATAAATTATCGACGCCATCAAAAAATCAACACCCAATATGTGCACAAACAGACACATTACACAGCGATGTGGTTCGCGACCATGGGTTAACGGTGGGAATGAATCCTGAAAATTACACATTCCTTGGCAATGTGGGGAACATGGCAGATTGCATGGCTCTGTGTTGCAGTTCAAAACATTGCAATATTGCATACATGCAAAACGCAAGTTGTTTCGGTGTCACATGCTATGACGCGGACAGATGCGCTGTGAAAAACAGCACTGTTGAAAGTGGTACCAAATTAGCTTTGATGATTAGAAATGAAATGGGACGAAGAGGTATGTACATTTCACAACGTATAGACAGTTTTGATAAAATATTTCTCGTCAAAAGTCACATCCGGACAACTGAAGGTTTGCCTAAGATGCCTTAGTCAACCATGTAGATGTGTCATAGACCAGTAGTGGTTAGTAAGCCGTGGTTTCTGTAATACAATTCCAAAGTAAGAAGAGCCATTCGTAATATATACTAGTATATATTAGTATATATACTAGTAGTCAATACCTGCAAATAGCAGAGGCACTACTGATTAAAAGGGACAGCCCAACAATAAACAAGAAGGACGAAGGTTTTATCCGTGTACTTAGAGTATTTTAAATTGTAGCCGGTTAGCATGTATCTTGACGTTTTATTTTATACCTTCATTTTAACTATATTAATATATTGATAATATTATTATTAAAGTATTATTATAATATTTTATAATATTATTATTTTAACTAACAATAACCGTCTTAATCTGTTTTAACCGTAGGCTTTTACTTTCCCACGTACTGCACCCAATTGTCGAACTCATTTTATATTGTTTTATGACGCAATTTACAATTTTACTATCCACGCAAATATTTTAACCTTGTGTTTACAACTTCTATAGATTTCAAGTAAATGTAATACAATGTTGTTTTGCAAACACTTTTTCTGTGCTACCTTAGATAGATCACGAGGTTACATCAACTCGGTTACGTATGGCTTTTGACATGCCATCTGTGTAGTGTCAACATGAATGAGGCTTCTAACAAGACAAAACGAACAGACTTCGGGTAGTGATTAGTAATCGCTTTGAAGATTTGCCTCGCATTTGCATCATACCATTAGTTGTTTCAGGCCAGTTTTCGCCCCATCACTGTTGCTATCTTTGGTCCAGTATAATATTACCAGCCTCGCTAGATCTGTACTTTATCAAATAACACAAAACTACAATTCTTTTCATAAAGAAATTATACAGCAATAACAGGCATCGTAAAAAAGGTTTGTTGTAGCTTTGTCATGACACCACGTCCATAAAATAGCTCGTTTCCGTTTTTTACCGTTAACTAACTAAGATAGCTCAGATATTCTTTCTAATATTTTTGATGAATTCTATATGCTAAGTTTCCTGTCGTGTCTTTGTAAATGTTGCCACAATTTGCATGAAACCTATTGCTGTTTATTACCGAGTGATTGATAAAGACTTCCAATACTATCTAAAAGTATTGATGCTTACAGAAATTGCCTATATACTACCCTCCTTAAACTTGGTAAAGACCTGCTGACAGTACGTCATCTGTTGATATTCGGGAAAGTAAATACATCAATCGTTTTAACGGAATGTAAGGTTTTGTAAACATCTATCCATATTTTTCTAACAGCTTTGTAACCAAGTAAATGCTTTCTCTTTAATAAAACTTCACAGTTGCGACATACAGATCTTATTGCCGCCTTTTTTATTTTTGATGGTCATTTTTCTAATTTCCCATTGCAGTTTATGTAACAGCATATCTCGTCGTGGTTGTGTGTGCTTTTGGGGCAGCGATGGCTGGAACTGTATGGGCAATGTTTATATTCTATAAAAGGTAAGATATGTTACATAATCATTGATTGAGGAGATCCAATCAAAATTGTATTTTTCTTCTTAGCGTCTTACCTATAGTTTGTTGGTGTTATCTTCATAATAAAATTTGATCCAATCAATATCAATTGCTTCTATATCTTGTAGCAAATTTTAAAAAAAACAGTTTTACTCTGTTTGAAATAATGAGACTTCTAGTCAGACAGCATCTGAATTAACGGATCCATACTGCAATTATATATTATTTGTAATAGCTATTCTGTAATGCTATAATTAATGCACGCACGCGCAAAGAAATGTTATTAACAACGAAAGTGTCTCCTAGGCTTTTTCTCTATTTCGTGTCAAGAGTGTCATTGGAGATCGATTAGCGAAGTTTCAGCTGAATATCCTACTTTTACTTCGAAGTTTACTAGATATCAATTTTCTCCTCTCTGAAAACTTTTAATAGGTGAGAACCAAATATTGCGTATGGCTTGTGCAAATGGAGGTGGATAGGTGACGGAATGAACAACGTCGATTTACACAAACTAAGTACCATTTAACAAAGAGGATTGTATCTACATGCCGCCTCATCCGGGCGTTAAGACCTCACTCCATTCTGTCAATAACCTGCAAAGTAGTTCTTTATATTTACCTGGTTAAAATGAGGTTTCCTTCACAAGAGATCATTTATCCTTAGCCTTGGGTACCTTTTGATCTTGATATGTGATAATGATTTAAGGTAAATTCTTTGGTTGTTTACACCAAAAATCTCTTATTAAACTTGAGGGCAGAGAAGACCTATTTTCTAACTTTATTCAAAACTAACTTTATTCTGTGAGGGATGGGTGGTAAATTCGATTATGTAGAAACATTGCAAATCCATTAATTGTAAAAAAAATAGCAAAGATAAAGTTAAATGAAAGTTTTTCCCCAAATACTCCTGAGAGCACATAAACGGAGCCAAAATATTGAGCTGTGCCCAGGAGGAAGCTGGTTACAATTTTTGATAACATTATCATTAATACCGTGCTTTTTAACAACTTGAAGTCTTTGACATAAAATATCAACTTGTTTCCAATAGATACACGACGATACGACCGCCCAAGGATGCGGATGAAGACAACGAAGAGCTAATGAAGACTAAGCAAGCAAAGGTATAGCCATGAACAGTTGATATGGTCAATTTCACTTATCTCTATAAATGGCGTTTAAGTACCATGGTACTATGCCACGATTTAGCGCTATTGTGAATCAGAGTATGTCACACTTGCAAGTAATGTTGAGCGTTTGCTACAACATACAGATGTGAAGCGTTGAACGTCTGCTACAACACACTGATATTGAACGTTGAATGTTTGAAGCAACATACCAAATGTTGAATGCTGAACATTTGTTACAACATACAGGTGTTAAACGTTGTATATCTGCTACAACATACTGATGTTGAACGTTTGAAGTTTTCTGCAGTATATGTTGAACATTGAACGTTTGGAGCAACATACCAAATGTTAAACGTTGAACGTCTGCTACAACACACTGATATCGAACGATGAATGCTTGGAGCAACATACCAAATGTTGAATGTTGAACGTTTGCTACAACGTACAGGTGTTAAACGTTGAACGTCTGCTGCAACATACTGATGTTGAACGTTGAAAGTTTGCTGCAGGATACTGATGTTGAACGTTTGGAGCAATATATCAAATGTTAAATGTTAAAAGTTTGCTAACACACACTGATGTTGAATGTTGAAAGTTTGCTGCAGTATATGTTGAACAGAGAATGTTTGGAGCAACATACCAAATGTTGAAAGATGAACGTTTGCTACAACATACAGATGTTAAACGCTGAAAGTTTTCTGAAGTATATGCTGAACATTGAATGTTTGGAGCAACATACGAAATGTTAAAAGTTGAACGTCTACCGCAACACACTGATATTGGGCGATGAATGTTTGGAGCAACACACCAAATGTTGAACGTTGAATGTTTGCTGCAGGATATTGTTGTTGAAAGTTTGAAGCAATATACCAAATGTTAAATGTTCAACGTTTGCTACATCACACAGGTGTTAAAGGTTGAACGTCTGCTGCAACATACTGATGTTGAACGTTGAAAGTTTGCTGCAGGATACTGATGTTGAACGTTTGGAGCAATATATCAAATGTTAAATGTTAAAAGTTTGCTAACACACACTGATGTTGAATGTTGAAAGTTTGCTGCAGTATATGTTGAACAGAGAATGTTTGGAGCAACATACCAAATGTTGAAAGATGAACGTTTGCTACAACATACAGATGTTAAACGCTGAAAGTTTTCTGAAGTATATGCTGAACATTGAATGTTTGGAGCAACATACGAAATGTTAAAAGTTGAACGTCTACCGCAACACACTGATATTGGGCGATGAATGTTTGGAGCAACACACCAAATGTTGAACGTTGAATGTTTGCTGCAGGATATTGTTGTTGAAAGTTTGAAGCAATATACCAAATGTTAAATGTTCAACGTTTGCTACATCACACAGGTGTTAAAGGTTGAACGTCTGCTGCAACATACTGATGTTGAACGTTGAAAGTTTGCTTCAGGATACTGATGTTGAACGTTTGGAGCAATATATCAAATGTTAAATGTTGAAAGTTTGCTAAAACACACTGATGTTGAATGTTGAAAGTTTGCTGCAGTATATGTTGAACATGGAATGTTTGGAGCAACATACCAAATGTTAAACGTTGAACGTCTGCTGCAACACACTGATATTGGACGATGAATGTTTGGAGCAACACAACAAATGTTGAACGTTGAAAGTTTGCTGCAGGATATTGTTGTTGAAAGTTTGGAGCAATATACCAAATGTTAAATGTTCAACATTTGCTAAAACATACATATGTAATACGTTGAACGTCTGATACAGCATACTGATGTTGAACGTTGAAAGTTTGCTGCAGGATATTGATGTTGAACGTTTGGAGCGATATACCAAATGTTGAATGTTGAACGTTTAGAGCAATATACCAAAATATTGAACCTTTGCGTCAATATGCTCGCAGAAGCTGGCCAAGACTCTAAATATTTGGTTAGCTTTAAGAGGTGATTCTTTAAGACTTCAAACATATTCAAATTCTAATCTTTTCTGGTAAATGAAATTCACCTGGGAGTACACTCCTTAGGTTTTGTAACTACTTCCCACATGCTAATAATTGTGTCTTGTAATATTTTAAATTTTCTGGGACATCATGATCAGTGCTCTTAAAACATGAAGCAGTTTTGAACACAGTACTAGAAAAGTTGAAACAAAGTCAGTGTCGATTGCCTAAATAGGGAAACACCGCCAATACACGGTTGTGTAAGTAATTCTTTTCTCTTGATGTGTCTGAGTGTTTGGAAAATATCATTATTCAACGGATCCTAAAATTCGGTGATATGGTAAATGGTAATAGAAGGGAGTGTAGAATGAAAAGATCTTATCAACATTCACCTCATTCTTTTATAAATCAAGGAATTACCGGGGGAGCATCGACCATCTGTTAACAAATAAAACTTACTGCCCTTGTCGACCCGTCTTGACTATAACAAGCTTAAAGTGGGATATCTTAGTTTTTAAAACGCATCTGCGTTAACAAAGCGGAGCTAGGTTGTTGCAGCGCCTCTTCTAGCTAAGGCGACTTCTTTGTTGCAAATGATGTACTGCTGGTACCTTGGACCGGGGAAAGGGGGCGTGGGAGTGAGCAGCCGAGTCAATAGGAAGCATTGAAGATTTATGACAGTATAGAATAGTATCCGCTGTGGCGACCTCTAAAAGGGAGGAGCCGAAAGAAAAAAAAGAGAAGAAGATAGAATAGTATACCACAAAAACGCAATCTAGCGTTTACTTTATTTGTCTGTAACACGACTACGTCACTTTGGTCCCCTATATCACCCTTCCAGGCTAAAGTATAAAGCCTATAAAATAAGTTAAATTTGTAAAATTTTTATGCGACTTGAATCCAAAACAAAGAGGTGGAGAAACAGAAACATGTTCGTCGTTTGTATGCGGTGCTCTTAGTTTGGTAAATTTCCTAAGAATTAAACATGTTTACTGTCTCTTACATGCAAATATATTTAAAACGATGTTTTCGAAATACTGCCAGTGAAAATCGTTTTGAACCTTTTCAAAGTGTAGATACCGTCTACCATCAATAAATTGCAACCATGCTGAAACTGGTTGCACTTTCTATTTCTTGCTTGTAGTCAAACCCCAAAGAAAAGCCTAGCAGACTGAATGACTGAAACATGAAATGGATGTGAAGATTGCATCGACATTCTAAGGGTACGTGTGAATAAGAGCGAGAGAATTTGTGGAAATGATCATTATATGCTGGCCTAATTATACCCTCGACTCCTGCAACTTCGATAGTCTTTTAATAAGTATCCACGTATAGCCAGGGAGACAATCAGATTGCGAAAGTTTAAAAATACGTCATATAAAAATTGAAGGAACGGTATTTCAGATACTGTGTCGTACACTTGAAAATCTGCAAATGATTTGTCCTCCAGTTTACGTTTAAAATATTCCGGATGTAAATTTAGTCAGTGTTAATTACATCTTTTTGAATTTTAACCTCATTTATTTGAGCACGCCGTCTTGCACATACGTAAAACTGTACAGACATTATCACCGAGTTTGTATTGTGTCTGTAAGGGCTATGAAAACTTCGTCCAGGATGTAACTTGACACCAACGAGGCCATAACAGCTTGCTGCGAGTTGAGTGGCCACTAAATGAACATGCGTTTGGAGCTAAATATTATGATTTCCATTAAATATACCTTAGATTAATTGTTTTGTACTGTAGTTACAAGTACTGTGGGTATTGTGCTAGGAACGGCGACAGCTTGTAATCTGAGTGATAATCACCTAGCATCCACTTGTGACGCAGTTACTTACATCCGCTTAATTGGCTCTTGAACACATCGTGGAGGCTCACTCCCTGATCAGATGCAAGCCCATACCTCTCTATAGCTACACGTTTTTTTATATATATAAGAAACGCAGTTGCTTAGATGTGAGTCCTCGATTTGGTCTAAAATCTAAGCAGCTCGAGGCCTCAAATTCAGGAGGGACAATTTTTAAAACACCTGAAAAACAAATCAAGAAACATTTTCATTAAGAATTGAATACAAACTGTTGATATATAACAAATATCACACTGTTGATAATGTGTCAAGCAAAGAGAT
>JAAAKM020001551.1:0-11024 GCA_010016025.2 Alatinidae sp. Z8VKAUB7J3 | reverse complement strand
ACCTATGAAGGGGTTCCCTCGACAAAACGAAATAATTAGTTACTCAATACCTCAAAGACTATTTACTAGGTAAAAGATTATACTTGCAAGCCCTGCAGATGTTGTATTCAGTAGCTTCAAAGTACAAACTGCACTGAGTGTGTCATTAACACCAAGCAGGTCTAACATAGACAGTATTTTACAAAAGCGTGGAAAACATTACTTACGTTTGGAGTTATGGACCTATGAAGGGGTTCCCTCGACAAAACGAAATAATTAGTTACTCAATACCTCAAAGACTATTTACTAGGTAAAAGATTATACTTGCAAGCCCTGCAGATGTTGTATTCAGTAGCTTCAAAGTACAAACTGCACTGAGTGTGTCATGAACACCAAGCAGGTCTAACATAGGCAGTGATGATCGAACAAACGTTTCCGGATGGGTAGCTTAGCAAGAGTTACATTGGTTTTTCTCACAACAAACAAATTGTTTTAATTTTTTGATAGTTTCAGAAGCTGTTTGCATAAGAACATCCATATATGTAGAAAATAACTAAGCTGTTGTTTGCTCCAAGGTTCATAAGTCTGGGTTTGTCAGCATTTGGTGAACACATTTTGCATCCAAGCAGTCACCACATTATTCTCTTTATTAAAAAGAAACTAGAGAAATGGAAAATATGTCAGACCGCTGGAGACATATTTTTTATTTCTCTGATGTGTATTTAATATTGACTTTTCAAATTCTCTCTCCTCGATGATATCTTCTGTTTTAGTCCTCTCTTATTCTATGTACGCATTTTTAAGATGGTTTTCATTCTCCAATCGTCTTTGCAAGACCCAAACTATTTAAGCAACGGACGCCTTTTACTTTTACGCATGAGTAGATGACAGACACTTATCGAACCAGAAGTAGCTCCTTTTGACGATAGTTGAGTTGTATTTATCAGCTGAAAGGTACCAAGGTTAATACTCATAAAATAACAGTACATGTTAACTAATTTGGAGAGCCTTTTTGTTTACGTGTTCTTTCTGTTGGTTATTTACTTTGGGGTACCTAATTACTGTCCAATTTTTTAAAGCCCCTTTTAATAAGATTGTATCGTTTTGATTTCGAAGGTTCAGTCACTTTGTCACCCTAAGGGAGTATCCTATTAAACTGAAACAGAATTTTAAACGCAGGGTCTACTTTTTATTTCTTTGCAATGAGAAGATCACCATTTAATACTTGCTGCATTTATAGCCGGAAAGATGTCGTCTGCTATGCGATGCTTTTTGTATCTTTCCGCCCTTTTGCTTATTAGGACAATCCATTTACTAGATTTTTAAAAGTGTCGATACCGCCGCTTATTCTTACTTCCGAACATATTTTATCCCCCAAAAGAAAATTATTACCCCAGAAATTGTTTACCTTCAATGAAATTTTGTGGTAGCCATTAGTAGCTCTAAGTAAATTTATAGTTATCAGTGAAGACTTGCTGCTTTTATTTCGAAAGTCTTTGGAATGCCTTTTAAAAACAGCAATTTTACCTTTCCAAACATCGTTCTTATAAGCATTTTCAAAGTATTCAAATTTCTGGCCTTATTGCCGATTTAACCGTGTACATAGAAAGAATATCTCTCAATACTTTCAAATTTCGCCTCCCTATAATTTTCGCCCCCAGAGGGCAAAATTAGAGGCAATCGGGTAGGCAAATACATAGATAAATTGGCATTGTAAAGAAGGTAGGCATGTCTACTTCAATACCACGGATAATAAAATTACATAGGAGGCTGGTAAATTTTTTAAGGAGTGCGATTGTTTACACCGTCATATCAGCCGGAATTTCTTTTCTGCCGTAGAAAAAAGTGCCGCGATAATTTCCACGATTCCTTACCTTCACCGCGGCGTTTTATGTCTAATTTCATGGGCTGCAGTATGGGTAGGTTTGCAATATTTTGCAACAAGCAAGGAAATACAATGTACCCCGAAATTTTTTCTGCCTCTAATTTTCGCACAGGGGGAGGGGGCAAAAATTAAAGAGGGCAAAACAAAGGATCAGGGGGCGAAAATTAAAGGGACGAAAATTAAAGAGAGCGAAGTTAATAGGGAGGCGAAATTTGAAAGGAATAAGGTCTATAGCAAGAACTGCAAAAGAAACCTGTTGATCAGACTGTACCATCATCTTAACCCTATTGGAACTGGCCATGATGGCTTTTGTAATATCCGGGAAAGGTTGCTTTGTGGCCGGCTGTGCTTTTCTAAATAAAGTCTACAAACTCAAAACATATCATGACGCCATCAACGTATCTGATGATCTCAATATTAATGATTGGTGATTTCTTTGGAAAGTTTCATTTCAATATATACTTGAGCATTATTTTCTGCAAGGAAAAGTTTATAAAAATTGCAAGTACAGAGACATCAGACTAAGTATGTTAAACAGTTCTGTCTGCATAACTGGCATACTCTTCTCGTCTGATTGACTTAATCGTATATGCTAAGAATTCCTGCGTAGTAATGTACTAGTGACAAAATGTCTCAGAACGCTTTGATGTTTCGTTATTGATGTACTAACTTGGAATTGCCTTTTTTAATAAACAGACAAAGCCAAGAAAATACGTTGTAAGCGAACTATGGCGAGTGAATGCTTTTTAAATATCATAAACGACGTATCCGAATAATCCGTGTTTGCAAATTACACTCTGGGTGAAATTTTAATACGAATAAGGAATATAAAAAACCAGGAGATGTCATGTAATTTGAGGGATTTGAGGGAAACCGTGTCTCTACGATATTCAAGATATCATCCTAAGGGTGTTACAATCGCAAAGTGTATTGCACGAAATAGCGTAAACATATTGTACTGAAAAGCTGGCTAAGTTGGCCGCACGACTTTGAAGTTGGTCGACCGAATTGAGCAGCATGTACCATCGTATATTCGCCAAACACCGACTCCTAAACGGAAACAACCACCTCGGGTTTCAAAGACCAAAAACACCACTAAGCAATGTGACTCTGCAATAGAGCAGCACTTGCTTGAGAACCCAGACTCTGCCAAAGTGTACACGGACGATTGCGTCCGTATTATAGCAGAAGGGTAGGTCTGCGTTTGAATTGGCCGTTCTGGAGTCAGTCTAATCTTGTAATAAACGCTGATAGGTCCACAAACACAAGCCGCTCAGGTAGTCCGATTTCTAATTGGCCCCTTCAAAATACAGTTGGGTATACTCTTTCACACATTCCATTTCGGTCATTCTGACGTTAGTACTCTGAGGAGTGTCAGACGAAAAAAGCTTTTCAGTACAATACGTTTACGCTATTTCGTGCAACATTCTTGTTTTGTACCACTAACAAACTATTTAATTACAAAGCAATACATTAGATATTTTTCTTAGGTAAATCAATGATACATATTTTGAAAAGACAAAGAAGCTGACTGATAGTATTAGAACAGTGAGAGGAGTACAAACATTACCAGACGAGGAAAACATACTGCTCTCATTTATGGTAGTTAAAGTATGTAACTAGTAAAAATATTTCAAATAGGTGCATTAAAAAAATTCCTTTACGTTAGACTAATTAGGTAATCTTTCAAGCTTTGTTGTGTGAAAGGTCACAGAAGATTTACAGCTTCAGTACTCATTTCTTCTCTATATGGTAACTTTCTTATATGTTACCTGTCACTGTAATCATCCTTCTTTCTTATATGCTACTGGAACTATCTAGCGAACAAAAATGATCTCCACAGAGGAGTATTGTAGCTTTATCATTCCCTCGGGACTGATTATGTCTTTTTCAAGTTGTGGTATGTTAAGAATTTACGTATGATTTACAACTTCACTTTTCATTTTTTCTCTACATACAAATTTTCTCTGACTGCGAATTGTGACCAGCTTTATAACAAAATTTTTCGTACTTTATGTTTTAGAAGGTTTTCCGATATCTTTAGGTAGTATTGTAAGTTCCCAGATAACCATGTTTGCTGTATCCAAACAACTTGGCCTTGAACGCTGCCTTCTATACATTTGGCAGCTATGGCTAGGGCAACAATTTTAGCATTTTGTAGCGAATGTTGGGAAGATAGAAACGTTGCCAAGACCATCGTTTGCAAAGCATCTTGCTTTTAATAAGGGGAAGGGTGTTGTCTTCATTAAAGACGGCTGTGTTGTTCTATCTTGAGAAAACCAATGCTATGTAAAATTTCAATGCCTTTGTGGAGCTTGGTATGTGGAACGCATAACAGCCGTTTGAAATCATAGAATGCACCAACATAATCATCCTTCCATATATTCTACTACTGGAATGTCCAGCCCACAGAGATAATCTTTATAAAAATCATATAGGTAGGTTTATCATTCCTTCGCGTTTATGTAACCTTTCAAGTTCCGTGCTACGAGCCTGAAACAATGTATTACTAGTTAGTAGACGATTCTATGCTTTTCCTTAATTAACAGTTCTGCCTGTATAGTGAGCAGCTTTCTGGTTTATGCAATAACCTGAACATGCATTTAAAGTGCATACAATTCAAAGTAGCACTGGTAGCATATTCATTTCTTTAAGTTGACCTAATCAGGTACTTTTGCAAACATAATGTGCAAGTAGACCAAGCTGAGGTTCGTATTATCGAAAGATAATATTGCCAATTATTTGTGGCTTGAATTAGAAAGAACGCAACTGGGTTCCTGATTGCGAATTGTGACCAGCTTTATAACAATTATAACAAGGTCACTATTCATGTATTTAATAATCGGCACAATTCTCTTATTGAAACCAAAGATCACAGAAATGCGCCTTTACTTGAAACAGTATTAATAATGTTCGTGCATCAGGCAAATACTAAAAATCCTCTTTCCCTTTTTGATATATTTTTCAACTTCGGAAACCAAATGTAATATTTTCTTGTTTCTGTGGTAATAATTTTTGTCAACTTTAACAAACTTCGATAATCGCATTCCCAAAGATCGTCGAAGCACTGCAAGTAAACGTTAATTTGAAATTGCCGCATGAATCAGATTTGGAAGCTTTGCTGCACGAAGTCGGTTTTGAGGGAACAAGGCTTTGAGGAATAACTAGTCATTTGTTGATGAAAGAGCAGACAACGTTCTCCTGGTTAAGTTAAGGCAAGATGAAAGCGTGTGATTAGAAGGTTTTCTGTATCTGCCAGAAAGCATTAACAGAATGGGAGAGAGATGATTAACAGAAAAGGCAACCAGGAAAAGCTAAAATGTATCGAAGGACTTAGCTTTGGCTTTGAAATTTTGTTTTAACTATATGCTTTCATTTTTCTGAGCTATTACTAACTGTACGCACATCACAGATGATATGGACGAACTCCATTGGTTTCGACTTCAATAAACAACTCATGGCGTGAGTTTGAGAAGCTGTTTACTTTCACTCTCATCAGAGCCTAATGTCAAACGTAAAGCATAAGGCGAGTGTACTAAAAAGTCAAGAGAAAGTGAATTTTAGATATAGGATGCAGGGACAGCGCCACCAACTCAAAAGTGGAAGGCTAAGAGATAACAAAATGTTTCGTTTCAACTTTGATCTTTAAAAACGAATTGGGAAGAATTAAGATTAAAAAGGGTCCTTCATTTTCCTCACTTTTTCTTGTTTTTGAAATTTTTTTTTGTTCTCTTTGTCGTTAATTAATTTGCACAAAGTCGGAGGCCAGAAGTCCCCTTGCTCCCTCCCCTGGCGCTACCATTGCACTAATAGCTAGCAATATATCAACCCTACTGGGAATCACATCAAGAAGTGAAAGTATCCTATCCTACTCTTGCCTTTACACTAACTTATTTTTCTTTGTTAAGTCGACCAAAGGTAAGCACAGTTAAGTGTATACAATATGTTCAAACCTGTGTTGACGCGAGCATTTTCATATTTCAAAGCTGTACATTGGGTAAAAAATTTTTAATACAAAAATGTTTGACTTAAAATTTTTGGAAATGCTTGCTTAACCCTATTTGGTGTTGTGGAATGTATTTAATGGCTAGAATTATAACTTTGGACATCGTCTTGGGGATGGATAACGTTTTGGGTCATTCTCAACATAAAACATGAATTTTTTTGACCAAGCAAAATTTCCCGTAGGTCACTGTCAGAAAATACGAACGTCCAAAATTTTTCGTACTTTATGTTTTAGAAGGTTTTCCGATATCTTTAGGTAGTATTGAAAGTTCCCAGATAACCATGTTTGCTGTATCCAAACAACTTGGCCTTGAACGCTGCCTTCTATACATTTGGCAGCTATGGCTAGGGCAACAATTTTAGCATTTTGTAGCGAATGTTGGGAAGATAGAAACATTGCCAAGACCATCGTTTGCAAAGCATCTTGCTTTTAATAAGGGGAAGGGTGTTGTCTTCATTAAAGACGGCTGTTTTGTTCTATCTTGAGAAAACCAATGCTATTTAAAATTTTCAATGCCGTTGTGGAGCTTGGTATGTGGGACGCATAACAGTCATTTTAAATCAGAGAATGCACCAACATGTACTAGTTTTGCTGCTACAGCTATATAGCGCGAGAGAGGTCACACTCTGCACGGACGATGAGTACCTAGAGCGGATGAATGACAGTACATAACAACAATCAAGAGAAAAGTCTTTGAGATGCATTAAGCTTTACAACGTTGTATTTTCCATCTAAAACGGTTTGTTATTTGTTTGTGTTCAGCAGTTTGTCTTGCAGCTTGTTCTTAGCTTTGCCTTTTCTTTCTAACCACATTTTTATTTTTGACGTTAGATTCTTGTGAGAGAAAAACGAGAACAGCTTTTCAACTTAACGCCATGAGCTATTTATTGAGGTCTATACTTACACTTTGCACCATTACGATTTTGCTCAAATAATATATAGTTTTTCTTTTATAATATTTTTAAGGTTATGGAATTTTTCTGGAGCCTTTATGACCTACCTAGAGTCCGTAGGTTCAAGGTATCTACTGAGTAGAGCCATAGGCCTACAGACGAGGGGCTAAAAGACACAGTCAAAGTTCAGAATCCTGCTGTTATGCCTTGAAACATGCATTTACCGTATTGCACTCAACCGCTCAACGGTGTAAAACCAAATCTTTGTTGTTTTAGCCAAAACAAGTTTTTGTGTGAGGGGGCATGGTCACTAGTCTCAAGAAGGGGCCTGGGCTACAGGTTAAATATCGACTATGAAGTAGCTTAGAATTTGCTGGAATACAAAGGTGCTGTATAATCTAATTTATCTAGCAAAATGAGGGCTTACTAAAAGGGAAGCACGTCTTGATAGACGCATTAAGACAACTTTATCTTCACTCAAAAAGTAGAGGTTTGAATCGCATTTAGATCATTGACGTCATAACCTATGAATTGCAAGACAGGTTATCCTAAAACAGGTCTTATGGAGTTGTTTTCGTACCCCAGTATTTTTCACCTGCCATTCAAAATGGGAATTCTAATGATACCGCCAAAAAAAGAACTGTATTACTGACAACGTTTCGTCCTTAAAAAGATTTCTTGAGGTAAACTGTTAATAGACTGCTGGAAATAGCCTATTGACAGTGGACGTAGAGAAGTCTTTTGAAAGACGAAACTTTGTCGGTAATAGTTTTCCGTACGGCGGTTCCACCCTTTTATTAGCAAGGAAAAACTGGGCAGGAACAAGCTAGACCTTGTAACAATCTTAATTTGACATTTAGCAATATAGCTATAACGTATTTTTTTAATTCTAGCTTACTCGACAACAACTGAAGTCCTTGTAGATGCAACACCTTTACTCTATTTGGTTGATTTGTAGAATTGCATGTCACATTTCCAAACTCTTCCAAATAATCTTCGTGCCACAAACACATCTCTTTGTTTGTCCAATTAGCTTCCATGTTCCGTTTAGCCTAGCTCCAGACATACCAAGGCTATGGGAAGACAACCAGCTTCAAGCCATAATGCTACTTGTTAAGGTTGGGGTAGAGCGTAGGGAGTGTTGGAGTTTTACGTAGCGGTTGTACCCCCGTATAGCCTATCCACGCCAACTCAGCAACCCATGTAGAGGGACGACAACTGTCTTAAAAAACTGATCCATTTAAAAGATTCAATGGTTTGAGACCGTGCACTTGCTTCTTCGAGACTGAACCTACCAGTTGTTGTCGAGTGCACTTTTGAGTGGAAAAGTTCTTATCTATGACGAGATGGCATTCTCATAGACTTTCCCCATGTACGTTGATATTAAGGGGCGTTGTACGTCGTATCTTAGGATATGCTCTACAAACTTGGTGTGGAGTAATTTTACGGAAGATACAATTTAGAGTTACGAGTAGTAGACCCTGTATATTTCCTTCAATGTTTCCCAACTTGTTTACGGTGCATCGGTTACTTGCGTCGCAAAAATTGTCATAATGTTTATGGAGGGCAGAACGAGTACTAAAATAGTATCGGAAAAGATTCCTGGTACTACAGAATTTGTAGATAATATTTAATAACGGAATTACTCCGTTATTTAATATTATCTACTGATGTAGTATCTCTTTCTTTCATTGTTATTCATTGATGCAAACGGGAGAAGAATGCAAGTTGGGGTATTCAAGTATGTGTCTGTTAATGGTGTTGGTTAGACTAGGGCACTTACGTTCTTTGGCCAATCACCGTTTTCAACAAGAGGTTACCAGATTAAGAACTTCAATAGGTACACATAAGATTTTTCCTAACAAGTTCTTGGACTTTCAAGTAATAAAAGGAACATAACTATGTATATAAGTCTACAACGAGTAAACTAGAAAATTGTACTTTGATCTAAAAAAATTTGATTCAAAAATTCTATAACAAGTTGCATGAATTATAGGTATTAGACTGTTAACAAAATTGAATTCAGTTTATTGTGTTTTTATAATGTCAGTGTAGGGATCAGTTACTAGTTTCCGTACATCAATAGACGATATCTCCTTTTCGCTTGGTGTGAGCTTGTTAAATGGTAATTAAACAAGGGCAGGATAAGAGGCCCTACACTTATGATCTTGATCAACACGCCCCTCTTATGCTGCAGCTGCTAATTCTCCCATAGTTTGACTGAGTCTACAACCAGTAGACAGCGTAACAGTAAGCGTTGATTGTTGATATCATAACATGCGCATGCCTCCCGCAAGCCAGTTCATTGTAAAATTTCTTGTAAGATACGGGGGTATAAAATTTATCCTTTTCACTGAGTAGTTAAAAGTGATAACAGAGCTTTTAAGCATTAACAGAAACTCACTGAACACACTTGTCAGACAAATACAGGTGTAGATTTTCTCATAATTACACTGTTAGTGCAAAAGGTCTAAAGTATAGAATTAGCAGCGAGTTACTGATTTATCCAAGGTATTTACAATTACAAAGAGTGTCCAGTAACGAGCAGGGGTCTTTGGTCATATGGGAGGCAATCTACAACGAAAAGTGATACGCGTATACAAGGAATTTTGCCATAGTTGTAAATGTGATGTATTTATAGATTAATTGCTGCGTACCATTAACAAATTTTAAAAAATTCTTACAAACACAAATGTGTCAATAAGTACGAGGCTAAGAAAACTGAACTGCTATGTTGTCGCAGTTTTAAGCTATGGGAGCGAGTGTAGGACAATTTCAAACAACATGAAGGACCGCTTGAGTGCAACTGAAAATTGGTTTTATAGGCGCATTTTACGCAGTCCTTGGACAAGCTAAAGATCAAACAATGAAATTCTGCGCAGGATTGGTGAAAAGACCCAATTTCTCTTTGATACAATCAGATAACGGCAGATGCAATTCCTAGGGCACATTATTAGGAAAGACGAACTTGAGAAGTTTATTCTAACAAAAATGATTGAAGGCAAAAGGGACAGAGGACGACAAAGAGTGACATACTTAAAGAGCATATGGAAGACGATTGGAATGTCAACAGAAGAGACAATTCATACTGAAGAAGACAGGAGACTGTGGAAAGCCATGATCATCAACGCTCTGGAAGGGCACGACACCTAGAAGAGAGAGAGACCATTAACGGAAATGTCAACGTTTTGGCATACTAATTTTGCCATTCTATTATTACAGGGTCCTGCATAATGGTTGAGAGAGGCTGTGATGGAGACCTCTGTAATTTTAATGGATAATCACACTTACTTGTTTAATATTTCTTGTTTTTGTGTCTATCAAGTTGCTACTTCATTTTAAGTGACAGTTCTGCTGTATCTTCATCAGTTCAGTTTGCAACAATAAAAATTATGAAGTGGAAACATCTCTGCTAATTGAAACTTACTGACAAAAGAAGGGATCAGATAAAACTATTGCAAAGCATAATACGTAATCACACGTATAGTATAAAAATTCTAGAAACCCCTAATGGAGCTTAACAACTGAAGAACTATTGCAATGGAATATTAAAAATGAGAATAACAAAAAACAGATATTGCACAATTGAAAATACTGTTTTGGAAGGGGGAATGGGTTTCAAATGATGATAACCTAATTTATCTTTAAGTTTTCAGAGTTACAAGAAAAAGTAGATATGTTAACACCGTATTTCATTTATCAACGTACAGGCAAACTCAACTAAATAATTTTAGATCTTCCTTGCTTAATAAACAGTATTTATTCATGTGTTGCGAGACTTCAGTATGTAAATATATTTTTGCGACGAAGCTTCAATCTAGGTACAAGTACACTTTCTTAAACGAGGCCCTAGAATGAAATCAAGTACAAGGAAGTCTCTTCAACCCCATTCATTGCAATCTAAATACTCTATTGCTTTCTAA
This sequence comes from Alatinidae sp. Z8VKAUB7J3, assembly GCA_010016025.2. Lineage (NCBI taxonomy): Eukaryota > Metazoa > Cnidaria > Cubozoa > Carybdeida > Alatinidae > Alatinidae sp. Z8VKAUB7J3. Next base: position 338 of record JAAAKM020001551.1, on the reverse strand, counting down.
GCAAGAGGCTCGAAAGCAAGGGCAGCTCAGGTGAGCATTCCTAAAAAAAGCATTGCTTGCCATTTCTAGCCCTCAATAAAGTCATGTTGTTACGCACTCTTTATGTACAGTCTAGGTTTCCTCCGTGAGTGATGCAAGACACTCGTGTATGTCCAATATCTATCTGTCCCATTTCTCCATGGAAGGCCAGAATATCAGTTATGTAATGTAGCAACTTATCAAGTTAAAAGGGTCTAGAGAACCGACATCGATTGCGAGACTTTCAAACCGTAAGCAACAACTTGCAAGAAAGGGAGACTGCTTATTAATAATACACACTGTCTACACGATTTATTGAG
>JAAAKM020001548.1:0-14514 GCA_010016025.2 Alatinidae sp. Z8VKAUB7J3 | reverse complement strand
CCGATCGGTCCCTGTGCACCGACGGGGCCAGCCGGCCCGGTCGGCCCCTGCGGTCCCGTGGCGGCCGCCGCGAAGACGACGCCGTTCTCGCCGCCCGCGACCGCGAGGAATTCCCCGGCGTGGCCCGTGTAGTCGGGCTCGAGGACGTCGAGTAGGCCGAGCAGCGTAGACGACCCACCTCCGCCGCCGGACGCGGCAGTCCACGACCCGCCGCCGGCGGGGCAGTAGTAGTGGGCCAGGGTCGCCCGGTCCCAGCGCGGCGCCTCCCCGTCGACACACGCCCCCGTTGGGGCGGAGTCCACCGACTGCACGAACGTCCCGACCGTCAAGCCGGGCTCGACGTCGAGCACCGTGATCGCCCCGATGTCGACCGGGTCGGGCGTCGAGTCGACTCGCCAAGTCACTTCCCAATCAGCCTCGAAGGGCTCGTAGATGTCGAAGTAGACCCGGTAGGTCGTACCGGCCGGCGTGAGGATGTCGTTGGGGATGAGGGCGAGGCCGGTGACGACGCCGCCGGCGCCGATCGTCGCGACGACGCGGGTCGGCGCGATGACGCTCGAGCCGAGGACGGACGCCGGATGAGAGAGCGTCGCGACGATCGTTCCCTCGCTCGGAGGCGCGGCACCGGGAAGGTAGACGTTGCCGACGACCGTCGTCGTGTCGGGCTGGCCGACCGCCGGGCTCGAGCAGAGGCCGAACGCGCCGAGGAGTGTGACTGTGAGAGCCGCGAGCCTTCGAGACCTACCCATACTCATGCCGCCACCCGTTGCGCCCACCGCCAGCCGGTCGCGCGCCCGTTGCTGCCATCGTTGATCACTCGAACTCCGTCGACGTTCGGGTCGACCGTCCTGTATTGCCAGGAGAAGGTCTGCTCCGTGTCGCGCATGAACACCGGCACGTCGATGACCATGAGCTTGAGATAGTCGACGGCGTTCCCGACGATCGTCGTGCCGTCGGCGAGCTCGGAGCCGGTCCCGCCGAGGTTTGTACCGACCAGGAGCACGTTCGCCGGCTCGCCGTAAGTCCCCATACCAAGCTTGGGCCGGAACTCGGCGAAGCCGGATTCATCCGCACCGACCGCCACGAGGGAGATGCCGCAGTAGGCCCGGACGACGAGAAGGTCGGCCCAGGGAGGGACGTAGTAGGCCGGATCGACACCTGGTAGATCCTGCCAGTCGCCGGCGACAACACTCGAGATCGTCGCGGAGAGGCGCGAGCCGGGGGCCGAGCGATTCTTGAAAGCCGACTCCTGTCGTCGGTTCCACTCGGTCCAGAAGACGCTCGACGCCTCGACCTGCCATTGCCATCGGGTCGCGGGCCAGTCGAGCCAGTTGTTGGGCGGCATCGTCTGGTCGGTTGAATTCGCCACTACGGGAGCCTCTCGAAACGCGTCGTATTCGACACGTGCTGAGCGAACGCCGGACCGGCTCCGGCGACGATCTGGGCGTCTAGCTCGAGGTCGAGCTCGGAATCGGCCGCAGCGCGGATCTCCGTCGCCGGGATCGTGAACGTGACGAACCCGTAGGTCGTCGCCGTGACACCGAACACCGTCTGATATGCGCCCGTTCCGAGCCGACACCGATAGTCCGCCGTGACTCCAGCCCCGACCCGCAGCTCGGGCCGAAACACGAGGACAACATCGCCGAGCGTCGTCCCTGCCTGCGGTGGTACGTAAAGCCGCTCGTGCGTGTAGATCCGGCCCCAGCCGGGCGCCGCCGTGCTCGTACTCAGCTCCGTAAAGTACGAATCGATCGAGCCCGTGATCGCCGCCTCCTGGTTGTTGAAGAACTTCGCCATGAGCGTCTCATGGATCGACCTCTCCGCGTCAACCTCGGCCTGCGTCACCGGCTGGTATGCGAGCGCCATTACGTGATCCTGTATGAGGGGTCGCCGTTGCTCATCGTGTCACCGGAACCCGGGGCTATGTGGACGTACTCGCGCTCGGCGTCTGTCGCCGTCGAGTACTCCGTCTGTGCCCCTGGGGGGCCGATGATGGGGACCCGGGCGATCGGTCGGCGGAGCATGACCGACAGCAGAACGAGGCCCTCGGCCTCGGTCAGGACGACACTCCGGGCCGTGATGACGAACCGGCCGCCGACGATCCCGCGACGACCCGACGCGAGGTCGAGGACGACGGGGACGTTGAGTAGAGCGACGTCCCCGAGAGCCACGTCGCGGAACTCGTAGAACGCCTCGATCTCGATCTCGGCCCAGGGGTTCGACACTTCCGAGATGATCCGAGACACCCCAGATTGCAGATCGACCTGTCCATTGAGGTCCGGGAACCCCCACTCTCCGGTCCGGTGCCCGAGCCCCTCGATCTCTTCTGCCTTCGACTCCCCGAACGAGTCGATCGAGAATTGCGACCGCTGCTCGGGACTACGGATGTAGTCGCCCTCGATCGGGTCGTAGTCGGACTGACGGAGGAAGACGTTGATCTGGCGACCGTAGCCGCGCGGCCAGTCCCGAGGGTTGAACTCGCCGACGTCCCACTTGCCGCCGATGTCGTGCTCGTTCGTAGAGACGTCGAAGTAGTTGACGACCGTGAGCCGCTCCTGTTCGTCTACATGGAGCTTCATTCCGTACGGGCGTAGTAGGTGGGCCTCGGCGAACTTCTTGAGGTCGCCGATCTCCTCCTTGTCGACGAACAGTAGGGCGTGGCCAGCCGTGACGTTGCCCCCTACGTCAAACGTCGGCTGTGGCCAGAACTGATTTCGGTGAGCTTCGATCTCGGAGATGTTGACGTACTCGGCCGGCACGCCAATGCCGAGCCCGTCCCCGAGGTCGTATTGGCCGTTCGTCCCCTGGCCGTTGTCCGCCCACTGAAGTCCCCCGCCTCCGGGGTCCTCGTAGGACGCATCGGCGAGGTAAGACGACTCGTCCGCGAGGACGGCACCGGAGCCCTCGTTTGCCTTGTAGAGGCGAACCGTATCGGCGTCCGGGACGTGGTTCTCAACGGGGGGCTGAAAGTCGGCGAGGTATCGAGCGGTCTTCGAGATCCGGATCTTGTCGAACTCGATACCCGGCGTGTGCTCCTTGACTGTCGGGTCGAGCCCCGCGCCGATGCGGACCGGGTTCGCGTTCGTCTGGATGTCGAGTAGCCCAGAGGCCAGCACGGAGGAACCGACGAGCGTTCCGTCGATGTAGTAGCTCAGCCGCGAGCGAGCCGAGCCGTCGTTGTACTGGAAGACGATCGCATGGTGTCGCCAGTCTAGATCGACGTTGTCCTCGAACCCCTCCGACAGGACCGTGAGGGTACCGGGGCCGGTGCCGTCGCTTACGATTGCGCGGAGCTTGTAGTCGACGCCGAGCCCTTGGGGCTCCGCTATCAGCCCGTAGGCGAAGTCCGAGACCCCGTATCCGGTGTGCTTCCCGACCACGATCCCGTCTAGACCGTTGAGCGTCGTTCCGCGAACGAAGAACGGGCCTCGACATCGAAACTCGATCGTGAAGTCGTGGCCGGTAAGGTCAAGCTCGGCCGCGTCCGCGATGTCGACATAGGTACTGTTGTCCGTCGGAGCTTCGTAGTAGATACCGCGCGGGGCGAGACCGGCGCCTCCGTCGGTCGTCGTCACGAGCTGTAGTAGTAGGTCGAGAGGGTTCCCGCGCAGCGCCCAGACGTTCGTGATCGTGGTGTCGTCGACGATCCAAGTCTTCGACGAGTCGCCGACTCCGAAGTGCTGCCGCGTGACCGTCTGAAGATCCTTGTCGTCTACTCCGCCGATCGTCTGATACTCGACCAGCTCCATGAGCTGGTCGTTCTCGTCGCGGAGGATGGCGTAGCCGGGCTCCGGCCATACCCCTTTCGGGGACTCGTCGAGACGGAGTGTGTCGGTCGTCGGAGCGGAGTCGTAGGCGATCTCCAGCTTGAACGCCTTCCCCTCGAAGTCCGTAAAGAGAGGACGCTTGTCGAGTAGCTCGAGGACGTTCGCGAGCTCGAAGTCGTAGCCGCCGCCATCGCCGGCGGGGGCGTAGTCCTTCAGGAGCCAGTTCGTGACCGCGTAGCCGGCCTCGGCCTCTCCGACGAGGCCCGTCCGGCGGACGACCCGGGTCTCGGAGAGGCTCCCGTCGTTCGCGGCGAGCCACGCCGAGACGGCCTCGTCGACGTCGGCGATCGAGAAACCGGTCCCGCCGACCGAGAGCCTTCCTGCCTTCAGGTCGAACTTGCTGCCGCTGTCCTTGAGACTCAGCGCGCCGACGAACTGGACATAGCCCGCCGGGAGCGAGAGGCCGGCGTGCTCCGACGTGACGAACCGAACCGGCGTCGAGAGGTCGACCAGGTCGTAGACGACGCAGGGGTGCTTGCTCGTATCCGTGAGGGCGGCCATCGCTACGGCGCCTCCGACACGGCCACGAACTCGAGCCGCCAGTCGTTACGGGCGACGCCCGCCGGCCAGTCGATCCGCGGTGACGGGTCCATGACGCACTCCTGGAAGTGCCCCATTCGGTTCTCGTGCTCCGTCCGGTCGCACCAGACCGTGAACTTCCCGGGCGTCGACCCCTGGAGCCAAGCCGACATCGCGTCGAGCCGCCGGCTCAACGTACGGGCCTTGAGGACGTTCGCGACCCGGAGGTCGATCTCCGAGTAGGGGTGCGTCCGGGTCCGGACGATCTCGACCTCGCCGTCGCCGTGATTCCAGGCGTAGCCGAGCTCCGGGTCGGGCCGGAAGCGGTTGAAGCGGCGTGCGAACCGGTCCCCGGGAGTGTCGGAGTAGAAGTCCACGAGCGCGCCGCAGTAGACCCGATCGAAGTAGGCCCAGGAGGCCGCGCCGAACGTCCCGATCTCGTACTCGAGCGACACCTCGACCCATTCGGTCGTCGGCTCAACCGTCCCGACGTCGGCCCGGATGCCCCACTCGCCGGGGGAGTCCAGGGCGATCGTCCTCGGCGCCGGCGATGCCACGACGGCACCCGACCCGACGGTCGCGTCGCCCCCCGCGTACTGAACCATCCGAACCGCCGCGTTCGCCTGAGCATCGGCGTCGGCCGGCCGGACGAGCGCGACGACGGCTAGCTCGAGGCCGTACCGCCGGGCATGGTCGAACAGGGCGGTATCCTGGAACCGCTGCCTGACGACCGTCTTGTCGCCCGCCGCCCCCGTCGCCACGTTGAGCCGGAGCGACCGGGTCGAGGGGATTCCCGGCCCCGGATACTGGGCCTCGTCGGTGCTCACGCGGGCGTCCGGGTTGACGCTCTGGGACGTGTCCCAGGAGGACGGCGCGGCGCCGTCGGCATCGACCTCGAATCGGGCGTTCGCGACCGGGAGACGGCCGTAGAGCAGGAGGGGGTATCCAGCCATCAGGCGGCCTCCAGGTCGGCCGAGGCCGGCCTCGTGGTAGGATCTGCCGTTTCCAGGGAGGTACCGCCATGCTGAGGATCGCTGTGCTCGCGCTGGCCCTCGCCGGCCTGGTCTCCTGTGGCACGCCCGAGCCCGCCACGGCCGGGGAGGACGGGGCCGTAGTCGTTCGCCCTCTGTTCGACGGCACGGAAGCGCGCCGGGAGCAGGTCGACGAGTACCTCTCGAAGGTCGCGAACGCTACCGTTGACAGGAACCGCCTCAACTGCTCCCGCGTCGAGCGGATCGCGAGCATGGCCGGGGACGACGGGTGCGCCCGCCTGATCGACCGGACCGTCGAATTTCTGGCGCGTTCCTACGACGACGCCCCACAGGCCGACGGCTCGTTCGTTTTCCCGCCGGACCCCGACCGGGCTCTCGAACTCGTCGCACTGGTCAACCTTGCGGCCGGCACGACTCGGGCAACGGCGTGCGCTGACCTGCTGGAGCACGTCGAGGATGGCGGCGAGCTTGCATGTTTCAACTTGACTTGGTCCTACATGCAAGGCAAGCCGCTTCAGGAGTCGATGGACTACGCCATCTCCCTCGGCTACACGGGCTCGAACTAGGCGGCTCACGCGAACGCCCCCTCGCGGATCATCCGCTCGAAGATCCGTTCGACGGACCGCTCGAAGCGACGCTCCGCTCGCCTAGTCGCTGGCGGAGAGTCCATCGGCACCGTGAGGTTGAACTGGTTCGTAGTCCGGACGGCATCGCGAGCGCCTTCGGCCGACCGGCTCGGGTTGCGGCTTGCGAACCGGTCGGCGAACTGTTGGAAGAACCGATCCGCCCTTGACGACGCTAGCGGTAGGACGACCTCGGGGCCTTCCTCGCCGACGATCGCGCTCGTCGCCCTGGTGACGACGCCGCCCTCGGCAAGGGCCACAGTACCGGTGAGCTTCGACGCGAGCGCCGCACCTATCGCGCCGCCGACCGCACCGACCGCGGCCGTCAACGCGATCGCCTTGAGCGCTGCAGCAGGGGCGCGCTCGGGACCAGTGATCGGCTCGGCCGCGGTCGCCGCGAACGCCGCGGTACCGGCCGCCGAGACGTTCTTACTCAGCTCGGCCGACGCCTGGGCTTGCGTCCCCGCAACGGCTAGGTTCTGTGTCGTCAACTGAGCCTGTGCCCAACGGGTGAGTAGTTGGATGCCCTCGCCGATCAAGGCGTTGAGTACCTGCTGGCCAGCCTCTCCGATACTCTTCGCATCCGTGATCATCGTCGTTGCAAGCCGACCGATCGTCGAAATACCGAGCGTCAGGATGTCCTCCTGTAGCTGGTGCTGTAGCTCCGCCTGCGCCTCGGCCTGCTCGCGCCTCAGCTCGGCTAGCTCCTCCTCGTTGGCGATCCTCTCCTCGTGTATCCGCTGGTTGTGAGAGATGCCGATCTCGAGGGCCTTCTGGAACTGGTCGAACCGGACCTGCTCCTCTTCCGCCAGGAGCGCGAGCTGCTCCTCGTGTACCCGCTGATTGTGCGCGATCCGGATCTCTAGATCCTTCTGGAACAAGTCGAACCGGGCCTGCTCCTCCTCTTTCGTAAACCCGGCCGGCGCGGTAGGCGAGTCGCCCCCGGTAGCGACCGAAACGCCCGTCCTCTTCGCAAGCTGGTCGTTGATCTCGGCGACGACGTCCCGTAGCGTGCGGCCTTCCTCGGCGGCCCGAGCCCACGCCTCGGGAACTTCCTCGGCGAAGCGCCGAGCTTGAGCCGTCAGCTCGTGCTGACGGCGGTTCGCCGCGTCAATCACAGGGACGAACTCGCTCTCGAGCGCCGCCTGGAGCTCCTGTGCCGTGCGCTTCGCTGCGGCTGCAACCGCCCGGTCTTCGATGGGGTCGAGTGCGGTAACACGTGCCGCGACTCGCAGGTTGCCCTCTATGTCGTTGACTAGCTGCTCGAACCGCGGCCGTAGGTTGTCGGGTATCACGACTTCTGGCGCGAGCTTCACACCATCGACATTGAACCGACTGAGGCGGTCGAACTCGTTGACGATCGACCGGAACCGAGCCTCGACATCCCCCGTCGACTCGAGCGCGTTCGCGAACGACTCCTGTATCACCTCGTTGAGGCCAGTCGCCTCGAGCGCTGCGCGCGTGAGCTGGAACGACAGCGCGCCGACAGCAGCGACGAGCGTCGCCAGGTTGACCGCCCCCATCGCCGTGAGGGCCGTCGTCGCAGTTCCGGCGGCCGTCGCCACGCCCGCGACCTGAGCGGTCGTCAGCTTCGCCGTGAAGCCGATCCCCGTGAGGGCTGTCTTCGTCGTGGCCGCCGTCGCCGTCGCCGTCGTCGCCACGGAGGTCAGCGGGACGTTGAGGGCTCGGATCGCCACGCCGAGCGACGCGATCCCGGCGATGAGCCGACGGGCGAATAGAAGACTCACGGCGGCCGCCGCGGTCTCGGCGGCGATAGTGATCACCCGGAGGGCCCTACGGACCTCGTCGACGTCGATCGAGTTGACGAACCGCGTCGCGTCCTGGGCGAGCGACCGTAGGGTCGGGCTCAAGTCCTCGAAGATCTTCCGGTTGAGCTCGCCGACGGCCGAGGTCAGCAGCTTGAGGTCGCCGAAGAACGTATCGAGCTTGATATCCGCGATCTGTTGAGCGGTCCCCTGGGCGTTCTTCGCCTCTACCGCGAACTCCTGGAGCGCGTCGACCCCCGAATCGAGGATGTTGATCACGGCCGGGCCGGCCCGCTGGCCGAACGCCTGCATGATGATCGACGCCTTCTCGGTCTCCGTGCCGACGCCCTCGAGGGCCTTGTCGAGGGACTCCATCGCGCCGACCAAGCCGACGAACTCTCCCGTCGAGTCGGTCACCTTGACGTTGAGGTCGCCGATCCCGGCCTCGCCTTCCTCGAGGTCGCCGATGAGGACCGACAGCGCCCTCCGGAGGCCCGTCCCGGCCTGCTCCCCGCGGATGCCTCGGTTGGCGAGTAGCGCGAGGCCGGCCGAAACCTCGTTGATCGGCGTCTTCGTTGCCGACGCGACGCCGCCGACGAACCGGAAGGCGTTCGCCATGTCCCGGACCGTCTGATTGCTGCTCGTCGCCGTATGGACGATCGTGTCGATCGTGTCGTCGAGATCGTCGAGCGGGATCTGGAACGTCTTGATCGCGGTGGCCGCGACCTCAGCCGCCTCCGCCATGGCCAACTCGCCGGCCTGGGCGAGGAGTAGCGTCTCGTTGATGGCGCCGAGGGTGGCGTTCGTGTCGATCCCGGCCTTACCGAGGGCCTCCATCGCCGCGGCCGTCTCGGCCGCCGTCGACACGGTCGTCTTTCCTAGCTCGGCGGCCTTCTGGGTGAGAGCGTCGAACTCGGCCCCGGTCGCACCCGTAACGGCCTGGACGTTCGCCATCGACTGTTGGAACGTCCCGCCGAACCGTATCGCCTGTCCGGTAACGGCCGTCCCGAACGTGACGACCATGAGCGACCGGAACGACGCGAGCCGAGACGTCGTCGAGTCGAGCGACCGGCCGATACCCGACGAGAGTTTCACCATGTCCGAGGACATGCGTCGAGTCGAACGGGCAGTATCGTCGGCGGCGTTGCGGAACGCCTGTGTCGTCTTCCGCTGCATCGTCTCGGCGTCGCGTGACACACCTTGGGTGTAGGTCCGGATGGACCCCCCTTGCGTCTCGGCCTTGACGATGACTCGGAGGACTGACATTCTCGGCTATCCCTCGGCCTGACAATCGCTGAGAAGCTCGGACGCCTGGCGCTGCCCCTCGGCTACGGCCCCGAGGTCGTCGAGCAGATCGTCAAGCTCGTCGACGAACAGCTCCCCGCCGCAAGCGGCCTCGAGCGCCTCGCGCTGGAGACCGAACCGCTCGACGGCCGGATTGCTGAGTCGCTGAAAGACGTACATGGCTCGCGATGCTCCCGTCGGGACCGGGTTTTTCTGCCGCTGCTGGTAGAGGCCGCAGAAGTTGCAATCGGCCTCGACCGTTGGGGGCGGCGCGTCGTTCTCTACCCGTTCGTCGATGCACTCCTGACAACTGCGAGGCCCGCGCCATCGTGCCCAGAAGACGGAGCGCTCTCGGACGTGCTCCCGGAGTCGCTCCCGCCGCTCGTCCTCGCTGCCGGGCCGTCGCCGCCCGGCGTCGTAGGGTCCTCGTCCGTCGCCGTGGTAGGTGTCGCCCCGGCGGCCTGGTCGTAGACCGCCCGGACGGCCTCACGTCGGCACCGCAGCTCCCCGTTGAGTTGCTCGACGCCGAGGTCGCCATTCCAGGCCCAGGCCATGACGGCCGCGGCTAGCTCGTCGTCGAGCTCGGCGAACAGCTCCGGGGTGAAGTCGACCGGATCGTCGTCCGGCGGTCCCGACGTAACGCCGTCCCATCCGACGACCGCCTCGAGCTGGGCGGCCTCGATCTGCCGGTTCCGCTCCGGAACGTCCTCGACCTGTAGGATCTCGACGCGCTTCGTCCCCGGGACGCGCCGAACGTGAAAGGCGGTTCCCTCGTCGGGTACCGGATCCCCGGGCCGAAGCCGAACGACCGTGAAGTCGCCGGCCTCGTTCCGGTCGATGCAGATCCGACTCGTGATAGAGACCTTGATCGCCATGCCTGCCTGCCTCTCTTTCGTGCGTCGTCGACGACCTACGCGGCCATCGCAACGGCGTTCGTGTTGACGGTCGTAGCCCGGATCACGCTCTGGTTGGCGACCGTGGCCCAGTCCCACTCGGAGCCGTTGGGCGCGACGTTGACCTCGTTGAGGTCGAAGACGAGCGACGGCGGAGTCTTCGCCGAGGGGCCGCTCGCGTTGAGACCGCTCGTCTCGGAGCTGAGCACCATGTTGGGGATATCGAACTGGATGCGATAGAGGGACGTCCCGAGCAGCGATCCGGGGATCTGAGCGCCGGTCCAGATAACGCTCCCCTTGTAGACCTTCGGATCGCGTCCCGGCTGCTTGTGCTGGGCATCCTTGACGAAGACGTCCGGGACGGACGTGTAGTCCTGCATCCCGATCGTGAGCTGCAAGGTAGGCTCGCCGTCCTCGGGCGGCTCGTCGATCTCGCCGTCGTTGCAGCTCGTCGGGTCCGCTGCCACTGGGCGCTGAATGTTGAGACCCATCGACGTTACGCAGAGCCGATCGTCGGGGTCCGCGAGGTTCCCCTCGGAGCCGGTGACCTCCTTGATCAGAACGCGCATGCTCGAAAACAGCGCGATCAGCTTCTTGCTCGGAGCGGTGAGCGCCGCGAACTCGGTCACGCCGTTGACGGGCGGGACGAAGCCGGCCGGACCGCCGATCCGGCGAATGCCGTTCGCCGTACCCGTCGAGGTCATCTGAGCCTTCCCCACGTCGTGCCCGATCTGAAAGCCGAACCACTTGACCGACGGATACTCCCACGGGTCCGTACCGTGCGGGCCGGCGAGTCCCTTGTCGAGGGCGAGAGTCCCGTAGTTGCCGAAGTTGGACGGCTGGTAGTCCATGACGTGCTCCTCGGTGTTCGTATCGAGGTTCGTCACGACGTCGGAGCCCATGATCTGGGCCAGAATCCGCTCCATGCCTTCATAGCGCATGTACTCGACCAGGTTTCCGCCCTGGATGACGACGTTCCCTTGGTAGGTCGCGATCGGAGCGGCGGAGCCGACCGGGTGGTCCTTCGTCGTCTCGGGGATGCCACTACCGAAGCTCTCCGAGATGATCAACCGTTCGTCGAGCGCGCCGAGCGTCTCGGCCGTGCCCCAGTCCTGGGTGCTCCTCTTGTGCCCGATCTTCCAACTTGCGGTCGACATGCTCCGAACTCCTTACGCTGCTCGCGAAACAGCTTCGTGATAGGTGACCTGGACCTCGGCCATGTAGCCCGTGATCCCGGCGTTCTCCTTGCCCAACGTGACGACCTGTATCGGGCTGATCTGACTCGGCGGATCCGCGAGGTAGCCCATGTACCCGTCGCCGGTGCTTAGCGCCTCCAGTTCGACCGATTCCCGGGAGAGATGGCCGAGCATCAAGTCGACGGCCGCGCGTAGAAAGTCCTCCTCGGCGCCGTTCTCCCGGAGTGCGTAGAACGCCTGGAGCTGGATGGTGTGGTCCTGCTGGACGGAGCACGTGTCTAGCGGCTGGCTACTCGTTAGGGTCTCGGTCATCCAGAACCGCGTCCGCTTCTCGCCAGCCTGCTGCTCCGCGGCCGTTGCGAGTACTCCGCCCGCGGAGAGGACGAACGTCCCCTCGTCCTGGAGTCGCGCCAGGTCGGTCAACCAGATCGGGTCCACCCGGAACACCCGACCGATGTTCGGGTCGACGAGAGCGACCTCGGCGATCAGGAGGTCGACGAATGCCCGTAGAGTCGACACGCTAGAAGTCCCTCCGGTTGATTCGCCCGACCCACCGGAGGACCAGCTCGCGAACGTTGCGGTTGAACGAGCGCTCGTGTGCCAGGAGAGCGCGCAAGAGGAAGGGCCGACCCTCGATCCCTCGTATGCCGATCGAGCGGGCGATCACGTAGGCCGCCGAGCGGATGGCCTGGGCCTCGCCCTGGGCTGACGTGAGGTCGACCCCGGTCCACGAGAGGTCCATGTCGCCGCGCCGGTACTTGAGCTGAACCCACCTCTCGATCACTTCCGCCGGCGGCCGCCGCTGACCCGGCCGACGGCCCTCATGCACGACGGGCGCGTAGGTCGACGTCGCTGGCCCTGTCCGGACACCCGACTCGACCACGAGTCGAGACCGTAGGGTCCGCCTGCGTACCGGAATCACTCGGAGCGAGCTACCCAGCGTGCCCGTGAACACCGGCACCGTCCCCGACGCGGTCGCGAGGACTCGCCGCGAGGTCGCGAGTACCTCTACCTGTAGATCCCGCTGGAGCCCGACGACGCGACCGTTGAGGTGGGCGCCGAAGGCGTGAAACGCGCTCGCGTCGATCTGCTGTCGAGGTAGGCCCATCAGTGAGACACCCGCTCGTAGCCGAGCAGCCGGTCGCGGCCTACGAGCTCAACCGACGCGGCACCGTCGGCCGTCGCCCCGGACTCGACCTCCTCGGCAGTCGTCGTGATCAGCCGCATTCCGTGGTCTCGGAGCCCGCGCTCGCGATTCATCCACTCGCGGGCGAGGCCGCTGTAGTCGACGAGCCCCGCGCCGATCTGCTGGTCTTTGATGTCGCTCGCCTGGCTCGAGACCCAACGGGCGACGTTCGCCGCAACCAGCGAGACGACGCCCTCGGCGTGCCGAGGCTCGACCGTCGTCTCGTCGGCGTTGGTGCGGCCGATCTCGTGGAGTGTCGTGTAGACGACTCGGAGCGTCTTTCCGTTCGGGACCGCCTCGCAGAGCTGCAAGATGTCCTGATCGCTCGCGTCGCGGCGAGTCCTCCAGTCCTCGAAGGCGTAAGGAATATCGACCTCATCGTTCGTGTTCGCGTCCGCGACCGTCGACACGGAGAGGACCGAGGACCCGCGGATCCACCCGGGCGCGAGCGTCTCCGTGAGCACGTACCGCTTCGTCGCTCCGTCGCCGGGCGACTCGAAGATCCGCTCCCTCGGCTGGTGGTCGTTGTAGGTCGCGAGGGCTTGCGCGATGGCTTCGCCGATCGCCTCGTTCGTCGGCTTGAGCTTGACGTGTTCGATCACGCCGAGCATTCCGTCGACGCGATCCTTGATGTCAGCCTCAGAGCCGAGCCGTGGGATAGCCATCGTGTAAGTCCTCGAGAGCGGGGGCCGGCCGGCGAAAGGCAGTACCGGCCGACCCCCTCGGGTGGAGCGAACGAGAGTCAGGCGATGTTCGCCGCCATGCTTCGGTAGTCGCCGGGCGCGGCGCCGACGACGATCTTGTTCTTCACCTCGATCCGGTCGGCAGTGAAGAACGACCCGACGCGCGGAAGATCCTGCACCTCGAGCTGCGGCTCCTGCTGACCCTGGAAGAACCCGACCGTGACGACCTCGGCCTCGCTCGGGTCGGCCGTGACGTAGTAGGCGTTCGGGTTCGCCGAGTCGTCGATCGAGGGCTCCTCGACCACGCTCCACCCGAACCGGGTGCGGAGCGTGTTCCGGATCTCCATCGACTCGGAGTTGCTACCGCCGCCCGACGTGTCGGTCGCGAGCACCGGCTTGCCCTCGGTCATGACCAGCTCGTGCAGACGGTTGTTGTAGGCCGTGCCGCTGATCACCTTCCGCGCACGGACGCGACCGGCGCGCCGGTCGTCGATGTCCCGCTGCTGGTGCACGGCGAGGCGGAGCGCCTCGAGCGTGTCGACGGTCGGCACGCCCCCGGTGGTCGTGAGGTTGCTGTGATTCACGGCGTCGAACAGAGGGAACCCGTCATAGATGACACCGTTGCCGGTGAGGAAGCCCCAGACCAGAGTGTTGACCGTCCGGTGTGCCGAGTCGGCGAGACGCGGCGGGTACTGCCGGATCTTGCCGGTCCGGTCGTCGACGATCATCTCCCACGAGAGCTTCCAGACATGGCCGTACTTGCGCACGCGCCAGGAGATGTCCGGGTCCTCGCTCGGCTCCGCGCCGGCGACGGTCGAGTAGTCGAGGTAATCGGCCCCCTCGGCTACGAGCGACAGCTCGCCGAACTCGCCGATCCGGGCGAGGTGATGGTCGCGGAAGTCCGCGGCCGTATCGATGTTGGCGATCTCGCGCCAGGTGTGCGGCGCGTTCCGATACTCCATCGTCGTGCGCTGGTGGATCGCGTCGAGTAGGAGCACGGGGAACGACGCCCGGGTCTGGGCCTCGAGGGCACCGGTTCCGGCGCCGTCCTCGAGGTACTCGTTCCAGAGGCCGATCGACGTCATGTCGAACGACTCGAGCGCGCCCCCTCGGCCCGGCTGGATACGGTGACGACGGCCCTGCATGCCGATGTCGTTCGTACCGATCTGGTACGCCTGCCGGATCGAATGGAACGGCTCGACGTATTCGACCGCGTCGGCGGCCGCCACGATCGAGCCGTCCGGGCCGACCGGGACGCGGTTCGGCGGGTTGCGCATGAGCATCGCCTCGAGGGCGGCGCGGTAGCGCTGACCGGAGGTCAGCGGTCCGGCCTGCTCGATCCGCGGACCCTGGCCGAGCGCCGGGACGGCCTCGAGCGCCGCCTCGTCCGGCCGCGACTGGCTGAGGGCCGTCTTGAACTCGGCGATGATGCGCGCCGCGACGGCCCGGTCGTAACGGCCGGTCTCCGACTCGATCGCTTCGGACTGGAGCCGCTGCCGCGCCATACCGACGAACGACTCCGGCAGGCCGGCCGACTCGAGCGCC
>JAAAKM020001543.1:0-14520 GCA_010016025.2 Alatinidae sp. Z8VKAUB7J3 | reverse complement strand
AAAAGCATACTTTTCATATATTTTCTTTACATATAGTATTGACTGTTGTCGATATTTCTTAAAGTAGAACAGTAAAGACCTCTGAATTTGTAATTAAATCAACAAAAATTGGTCTGGTTATCTAGAAATAGCACTTTTGTGATAATAATCGGGCCCTAAACCTGTAAATAACCCGGTTGAGTATACCAAGACCAACGAGTATTATTATCAAATCGTTGAATATATCATCAGCAAAAATAAAACGTTCGTAAACATAAGAACTATCGTAAAAACCTTTTTTTGTTTGCCTTATTTTGTCAATGTTATTTCGTTTCGTTTTTATACTCGAAAATTTAACCAGCCGTCATTCGTTTTCCCCGCCGACCCTAGTAACTCTTCCATCGTTTTGATATGCTGATGGAATCATTCTTCTGGCTCATTATTCACATCTCCACAATTCTCTGGAAACTTATCCAAATGACAATGTCAATAATTAACCTTAGTACACAGATCAACGCCAATGTCCTTAGACTTTAAACAACTTTCCTACTACCTCCTGGTAGTTTTCAGCCCACAGATTGCCTAAGATGTTTTCTATCATGTCAATAAAGGATGTCCAAACATGGAACTCCGAGTCATTCACTGAATTAACAAATTCATTAAAGTTAATAAGAGTTTCCTGATATCAGGACCATCAAACACTCATGCTTTGAGTTTCTAGATTGTACGTCCTGGAAACGATTTTAATATATACTCGAAACATTTGCTTTCCTTCTCGAACGATTTTACAAACTGTTTCATTAATCCCAATTTGATATGTATCTGAGGTAATATGATTTTTTCCTCTGTAAGAAGTAGCACGAATAATGTTCTGTCAACGACCTTGAGATCTCGGGGAAGCCATTCTTTCCTTTTCAAGAGCTTCATTTATTCTCCACTATTACTCACACACAAGAAATGATTTTATGTAACCACTTTCTTGACCAAGCAAGAAATTTACCATTTTCAAATCTACACATGAAACCCATTTAATCTTGTTGCAGTCGATTTGTTTCATAACTTGTTTGATGACATCGTATATTTCTGGCAGTATTATTAAGTGAGGTATAGGTATTGCCGGGTATAGTTAGTACTATGGAGCAAACACACAAAATACATTTTTGACGACCACTCTCCATTCACCAGGATCTTATTTGTGAACGCCCGTTCAAAGAAAAATTGATTAATATCAAACAGAAGATTCTAAGGTTTCCTATTTTTGGTGTCACCTTAATAATTAGGTTTGCTAAAGTGTATTATAATTACCGACATATTTTATTAGTTAATTTGAATCTTGGCAATAAATTGGAAAATTGTGGTACTCCTATTTTAAATTTCTTTACTTAAAAAACACATTTTTTTATATTTTCTTATAAAAACTGTTATTTTTACGTGACTCGCAAACGTTGCCTACTTAAAATGTGATGGGCTTTATGTCCTTTATTAATTAAAATTAGCGGTTACACAAGACCATAAACTACTCTTTTTAGCAAAAATGAGCATTTTCGGTACAAAAAAAGTGTAGCTAAATTAAAAAAAAGTAAGGCCATTTTCGACATTAGCAGCATCAAATAAGCTCAATAACATGTCTTGTTTCTTTACACCAAAAATCGTGTTGACCAGTGTAATCAGCCTCTCCGAATTCTTCTTTCCAAATTCAACACTTTTATGCTTTTCTACGCAGTTGCAATGTCGGCCGTTCTAACATTCAGAATTGCTCCCAAAATAGCCCTTTCAGACTTTTAACCGGGCTGCAGGCCTGTGACAGCTTAATCAATAAGGAAAAGGGCAGGCTTTTAATAGAACACGATGTTACTTAAGCCACATCCACAAAATAGAGATCTTCACTTTTTTCAAAGAGTACACTGGGAACAGAGGCGCTTTTGATCTGTTTGGAGAGTAATCGTTGCAATGGATACTAGACTATTTGCATAGTATATAATAACAGAAAGAAGCTCGCTGCACCTCAATATTTGTATCGACCGTGAAATTAGCAAAATATCAACATTTTGTTACCAGTTGGAAAAATTTGAACAGCAGAAAGTCCACTCCTAAACTCTAGCTCCGCTTTGACAATGTTCAATTAGCTTAGTATTTGAAAAGTCTGTTGGTGAAGGTCAAAGGTTCGTCATTATGTATAGGAATAAAAAGTAAATTGTTTAAAATGCACGGGGTAAAAGGCAATAACAACTATTCAAACTCATCAAAGACGAGTATGACATCATCACCATTGCTATGTAAATGAGGGAAAGCGATAGCCTATCATCTTTTAATGTAATATTTCCCATCTCTCTCCATATTCTTTGACAAAAATTATTTCTTAAATGTTTCCCCTCGTAAGTTGTTATAGTAACTGCCCCACTGTTATAAAGTTTCAGAACAAGGAAACTAGAGAGTACCTAATAAAATATATGTACTCTTATATGGCTGTGGAAAAGGATTTTTGAGATCAGCACCTAAACATTCACAACATGTAAATAACAAGATAATTGCAATAACTGCTAATGAATTAAAACATTAAGGCATTGTCATGCTTGGCATCAGTGAAACAGACTGGAAAAGTATAGGACTTGCTCAGAGGATGAACGCTTTCGTGGATCAGCTGGAAGGGGTCAGTTAGGTATTAGTATCATACAAATGGGCTGAGGAAGGAAATGTGTGGCGTGACATTCAGTTATCTCAGAATGTTATGTCGCTTGAAACTTTTCTGATACCGTTGACTTTAATCAAAGTGTATCCACAAACATCCGCCAATCCCAACAAAGAAGCAGAGAGAGTCTATAATAACAGCAAGTAACCATCAACGCTAAAACACATAACAAAATATACGTTCTGATTGGTGATTTCAAGCCAAATGTAGGAGAAGCAACAAATATTGAATTTGGAATTTACCGATATGGTTATTATGAAAGGAGTCATCACGGGGATTTAATGTCTACATGTGGTAAAGCAGATGGACTTATATTAACTAACACACTATTTTAGCATCCAAAATGGGATAGAATCATTAGAGCTTTGTATAAGAACTGAAATTACATTGATCACAACACCGTATTAAAAAATTGATAACAACAGCGGGTACATTGCAAAGTCATTTTATTAATTAATAAAGAGCCGACCGAATAGTTTTGATTGATTAATGAAATGGCTTTGCGATATGTCCGCTGTCGTTATCAATTTTTTAAGTTTTATACCGCCAAGAACTTGTTCATACTGTCAAAAATGCAACATCGATTCCAGGAGTTATTCTGAAGGAGATTTTGACGCTGAACACATCATCCACATGTAATAATAAAACAAGTTATCGGACTGGCAAAGTTTTAACAAGCGACAATGAATTGTTTCTGTCACAGAGTAGAAAGACTGATAATGAATCAGCTGATTAACGTTATGTCAAAGGGAGAGAAACAAGTGCAAAGAATGGATCTCTATCAAATTGTTCAACATCGTACATCAAAATAAGAAGCTGGGCGTTGCAGGACAAAGATGATATATTGATGGCTTGAAGCTGCAGGTCAGCAGTGCTTGGGATGAAAAGAAGGCAAGAAAGTATTAAGAGGACATCTGCTCCAGTTATCGCTAGACCAAATGCACTATCTGGTTAAAAGGAATATAGTTCCTGTTTGTACAAGGCACCAGTGTGCGAAGAACCTCATCTTTAAATTCATTTGAAAGAAGAGAGCCATGACTATTAAAGATAAAGTCATAGTACCTGTTTGACAGCTGACTAACGGTAAAGGCGCATGCTCTGACTTAGTAGCATCAGAATTTACCAAGAATACAAGACGAGCTAGTCCTAAAGTGTTACGCGATTTTATTTGCATCATCTTGAATGGATACAAATGGACAAGAGATTGGGGATTGCTGAGGAGTTGTCACTTTATAGGCCAATGTTCCATAACTTTTTGCTTCAGCCGACTATGCCTGATTTTAGATATTATTTGCAAACCCATTTGCGTATCATGCAAAATGCTTATCTGAGTCTTTCATGCCTTTATAACGGTTTGAATGTCAGCAATGAAAATGGATTCTTTTTGTAACATGGCCTAGCAGTTACAATTGAACTTACTCCAATCCTCAATAGGTTACGGACCACTTGATATCCTTTGCCGACCCAAAATCGCGGACCACTATCATAAAGAACATGCTTTTTGTTTATTTATAGTTTGGTCCCCTAGACCCGAGGCGTAGTGTGAAGAAGGAAAAGTGGATGGCAGTAAGAGAAATGAAAGCTAATCTAAAAGCAGGTCAAAAACTGGTAGAGAAGGTCAAGTCCTCCAAGTAAATGGAGACTGCTCCAAAGATATTCACTCCAGGATAGTGATAGCAAAAATGCGTAAAAGCAACAGCCATGTAGCACAGGAGTTAATGTTTTCTCTCTTAGCATACAGGGCTGAGGGTTGGACTCTAAAGGAAGCAGATCAGAAGCTCTTGAAATGGGCAGAAATCTGGGACTACAAGAGAATGCTTATTGTCATGCTGGCGAGGCAGAAGGACAAATGGAGGTATTTTACAAGAGCTCAAAATAGATCTACGAGATATGAAATAAGCGAAACCGAAGACGTTAACATTCGTTGTATCTCTATGTATAGAGGCTGCGCCGGTAAAAGACATTATCTTAGGACCCACCCTGAAAAAGACAGAGACAAAACTTCAATGCAGTCAGTATACCACTTACATTAAAGCAAAAAATGATGTACACATGGAGGAAGCAGGATACGTGACCAAGGACAAACGTTGTTGAAGTTACAGGTGCATACTGCCACCACTTTTGCAGCTAAAACCAAAGTCAGGAGTCCTCAAGTAATTTCTGAACCATGAAATCAAGCAGTTTTAAGCATGTAGCAATCAATACTGTAATTAAAGGATTCAGCTGAATTTCTCGAGACAGGCTAGATATTATGTATGGTAAATTTGATCCATCCAAGGGGAAATCCAGTGTAAAGAATGCAGTATTAAACACGCAAATTCTTTATAAAGCACAGTGTAGGTAGCATTTTTTATCACTTGCTGGCATTTTGCACACATAACTCATTTTCATATGTTCACAGCTTGTCGCCAAGATTATAGTTTTTTAATCAAATGTGCATCCAATTTGTTACATGTAAACAATAGATAAAGGTTGACATTATAATAAACAGGATGTGCAACTTAAACTAGTGTAGACTTGATAGCTGTTCAAGAATAGAGGCTACTTACCAGATCATCCATACAGAAAATGTATGCAGATTTGAATGCATTGCTTCTAGTTTACGTCTTTGCTACAGTTTTGAGAACCCGTCCATTAAGTTTTCTTGTCTCTAACAAATGATATTCAATTTATATTCAATCTTCAACTTGCGACTTAAAGATGATACTACCAAGGAATCGTTTTGAATCCACAAGTCACTCTCACTGTTACGTATCCACCAACTTCTTCCAGTGATCAATCTGAAAAGGATCAGCTCTACAATAATCTGTCAAAGTTTCTCTCTCAAAGTCAGTAACACAAAGTACATATAGGACTTGGCGATGACCGCTTTGCTAAAAACAGCAGCAAAGTTTATCCTTCTAACGTCCATTCACATTGTTATTACGATCTTACATATATTTAGACCTGTAGATCTGCCTAGAGAGACATTCTTGACATTGTGTCAACCATAATGGCTGGTTCAGCTTCCTTACTTGAAAGCATCCTCATCATCAATACCTTGAATGTTTTCCTAAGAAACATCAGGGACAACACAAATATAGGACTGCTGCATATCAGCGTCACTTTACGTATTAGCCAACGAGTCGAAAAATAAGGTCCTCGAGATCACAATACATTATTGCACTGTTAAAATTTCATGCTAAAGAGAAGCTTTTTAAGATGTACCCTGCAACAGACCCAGATTGGTGCATACTGAGAAGAACATTACAATTGCACAGAGTTACAAAAAGATTGAGAAACCGGTAATGGAAAAGCTACAAATGTCATTGTCAAATTCAAAACAACCAGATTGCCTAAGTGGGTCTTAATAGCTTCTATGAACCTAAAACAGACAAAGCTATTGCTAATTGCAAGTATCTTGCATCCAAATTTTTGTATGAAAGAAATAGTTCGAGAAGCTATCAGCTCTACTAAATTTTGCTTTCTAAAGTAGCAGTGCCGAAGGTTTTGACAAGCAGCAGGAGAAATTTTTGAAAGCTGAAAACTCTTGCGAAACGTAAGCACGACTTGGAGAATAATCCACATTAGTACTGAGAAGTTAAAATGCGATTCGGGAAAAGCTAAATACTTGAAAATGAAGCATCTGTGGCAGACGAGGTATGATAATTTCAAACACTTTATTGTTATTAAACAATACAGACAATAGGAAAACCACCTATCGTGACTCTGCTCGAACTTTATTACCTATTATTACTGTACCATCTTGACTGAGGTCGGACGGAAATGGTAAGTTTCATAAATTGATTTTTTCTTCTGGGATTATACTTTGAGCACAGCCCTCAACATCAGTTGATGAAGAATCATATTGTTCCGGTAACGAAGAAACTGGACTTATTAGTAACGCTTGCTTAGTAATGCTTAGCAAGCAGCGACACTCAGGCGTTACAAAAATACACTCCATGATTTATTATAAAGCTACACTACTTAACCATGAGATTTGAGACGGAAAGCTCCATTTTGATGCCGAGGTAAGTTATATCTCTTTAAATATCATTTGTGTTTCAGTATAATGCAAAGAGTCTGTTTTCACTGTAACGATTTCTCAAGTGAAGTGGGGCGCAGGATATCTTACTTGTGCTCATACCCAGACTCCTCTAGTGGAAGTAGCCTATACAGATATTTATCTCTTTCGTGAACTTGTTTTTTGCGCTGGCCAGTCTGTTGATATATCACATTTAATGTAGACCTACTGGGGTACCGTGCTCTTGATATCACTTACATAAAGATTAAACAGGCTGAGTGCAACCACTAATTCTTGAAGGAGATCATTTCGTAATCTTAAGTTTCTGCTCTGTTAACTCTCACTAATAGAAAAGCGCAAAGCGTTGATTGGAGATGGGATTTATCTTCACTAAAACTATATTGCTGTCTGGAATTGTGTATAAAAGCGTGCATTTTAAAAAGAGAGGCCGTGTCATATGCAGTGGTAAGGTCAATCTTTGAACCCCAAGGCACATGTTAATTTTTGATGTAGTATAATACAATACAACGTGCCTGTTATCTCCTTAAACTAGAATAATTCTTGTCTTTGGCTGGCTTCGTTGGGTTAAAGATGGAAAATGTTAAAGCTTGTGGTTTTCAAAACTTCCGTATGGTATTAGTAAAAGTAAAATGTGCGTGTAAAAACGTTTAGCTGGTAAAGCAATTGAAGTAGCTTCTCTTTGTAAATAGACTTTGGGTGAATGTTATTGATTACGTCATTACAGAATGCTGTTTTATGGTCATTGTATGTGGTTTAAAGATATTGATTGCATTTCCAATATTTCATCTATAATACTAGACCTTAGTAAGCTTTTGAATTATTTTACACATCCTTTGGGACATTGTATTCAAAGTATTTTACAAACGTAAAATTGTATCATATCAGGTCTTAACCTAAACTTACACTATAAGACGATAGTTTTCACTGGCAGGGAAAATTTCTACTTTTTTCATAAACGGAGTAGGGAGAGAGATGAATATGAATTGCTTTAATAGCAGTTTTGACTTATTCTGGGCCAGATGCTACGCCACTAAACGATGAGAAAAACAGAGGCGTCGTCACAGAATAAGGACGTGGGGAATCTGAGAGACAACCACCATTTTTATTCGATTCAATTCGATATGTAGAGTTTGCTTCTTTTCGGAATTCAAATTTCCGGGACTCTCTTTTATTATTTTTTTCTTGCTTTTTTGTTTCCCTTTTTTTGCTCCCAGAGAGGAAAATTTCATGTCAAAACATCGCGGTTGGAACTCCTAAGACTCCTTCTAACGCAGGCTCTTGAAAGCTAAAAAATGTAAGATTTGCAGTCATAGTATCGTTAGATCGACTTTCATTATCTCTTTCCTTTCCCTCAATGTGGATTTCCAAAACCTTGATTTCAACACAGTCAACAAAGAACTATCTCTAGTTTAGTGGGAATAGTTCATAAGAATAGACAAACATATCATGTTTTTAATGAATGTACATTGTAATCGAAGCCTCCCTCCCTTTTAAGTTAGTGCGTTAACGAATTTTAAAAGAACGGATGTTTCTAAAATAAGTCATCCTATCATATTTTAGTTTATGATTAAAACTCGTATTAATTTTATTGCATGTTGCACTTTTCTATATGGTATATTTCGATAAAACTGGCTTACTTTGTATATAATTAGCTAAAGTAAAGGATTACAAACTTATCTGACACCTTAATCTAAATTACATGATCTGTCTGATCATCATTCCACTACGAAGCCCCAAATTTTCAGTGTTGTCTAGCAAAATTTGTTTATTTAGGATTTGGTGGCTATCTTAGAACCAAGAGGGCCTCTCTTATATGAAAATACATTTAAAAGACAGTATATCCATATTTTTGCTTAAAACGTCTGATCAAAGCGCTTGAAACTGTAGACAGCAATGAACCAGACAGGATAATAACTATTCCACAAAAATGTAATTGGTAACTACGTACAGGGAATGTTTATGCATAGGAATACTTGTCGTGCTGTCCATGAAGAAGCTTTGTAACATAATGATAACGACAACGTCGGAAACAGGAGTAAAAAATTGTCTAAGGTGGATTCCTTAGAAAGTATTAAGACGGTCTAGGAAATATAAAACAATGTGAAATTTCACAAGTAGGAAACAGAAAGTGGTGTCGACAGGAAAAAAGCAAATGTTTACAAAATACCGTGAAATAGGTGCATCAAAGTATATACTGGCAAAATATACTGGCAAAAAATGGTTCGAGCTTATTCTTTGCTGGCAATCTGAAAATTCCTACTGCAAACCCAGCAAGAAAATGGGTACCAGGCATTAGCTCGAGGAAGATAAGTTGCAGCGAGGAAAGGAACTGGCCACGCTATCTCACAATGTCGCTGCTCAGGACTTGTGATTCTTTACCATATCACATTTTCTACGCTTTGAATAGAGTATCGGACTACCTTTTTTACTGTACGAGCGTAGTGAGCAATTTTTGAACAGACAGTTGCCTTGTTGGAGTTTCACCAATACTTACTTTATTATGTGCACGTTTTAAACAACGATAATAAATTTTAAGCTGTTTAGCTAAAACTAAAAATTATATATTTATGTATTAGAACAATTTATGCAGAAGTTTAGGAATAATCCTAATTTATGTTACGACTTAAATAAGTTTACTTATCTGTTGCCAATTTTTGAATACACTTGAACCATATCAGAGTTTTCCCCTCCTCTAAATTCCCATCCAAAATGTTGCTATTCTTGAAAGCTTAAATCACTCATGTACAAGCAGTTAAATTTGAAAAGAAAGGAAATTGCAATTGGTTGGGGCTCTTTGCCAGTGATCCATTTTCAGCCATTGTAAACATTAGCATGGTTACTCCAACAATTTTACTTTCTCTGAGATCTTACTCTCAAAACATCTCCTCAACATTTTATAACTTTATCTTTACGCCGGCTATTCATATGTTTTCAATCACATAAGTAATTCTACTTTGAGTGAGCAAAATCATATTCATAGTATGGTATTTCTTTTGATGCTGACCGTATAATCATTATCAAAATTAACAGTTTCTACCGCTGAACAGAACTGTAGTACCTAAAGCAAATTATATTGATTTATGATATTGTAAGTTTTAAAATCAATGAGATATTAATTTCGACAAATTAACTTTTTAAATAAAATTAACTTTTGCGTGGATGTACTACTGCTTCATTTTTTTTACAATATTGTTTACAATATCACGTTTACGTTCACTTTCAGGTTTATGCGTTACCTGAAAGTTGGTTAACGTTGTAAAGGTATGTTTGAAACTGCACCGTAAGATGGCACGAGAGGCAGAGAATATATTGTACTAATCATCACCAAAACAGGCCTTCCTCATTTGAGATGATCAAAAATTTTAAAGTCAGTCCTGCCATTTTGTTATACTGTAAACTTAAGGCTATACATTGTTACATCAGGATGGAATAAGGTGTAGAACCAGATTACGAACTTACCGCGAGCAATAATTTGTTGAATTGAAATAAATGTTGAAAATGACAGCCATTGCTGAATCAAAGGGAAAGGTAGAGATTTAACGAAAAATAAACGTATTACTTCAAAGATCGTTCTTGTGAGCGAATTTTGAGCCAACTGGTTAAAAGTGTGGACGCAAAATGCTGTCGCTGTTGTTGGGTCTTTACGTTGTCATTTGTTATCTTAAGTGGGGAAACTTTGTATATTGATCCTCTACGTTTCATCTTTAAAATGTTTACCGAAATTATTCGTTTTCTCTATTTGTCATTTTGAAAACCTATTCACTCCATATACAGCTAGTTGTTACATTATATCCATACGCAGATGCGCTATCTTTACAAATTTATATTAGGCCAATACCTAGTTTACTTGTAGATGATCAGTTAGGAAAATCCATTACACTTCATAGAAATAAATCTGAAAGATTTAACAGATTCGATTCTGTTAGTAGGTCAACCGCGTACAGTCCTTGTTCCGGGACAGTGAAAACCACAACAATGGGCATTTCGTCAGTGGGATACTTAATGAGAAAGACCCTGAAAGAAGAAAGGAGGTATGTGCTTTGAGTATCCATTCTCATAAGTCATTTGGGCAGGTCAATAACAAAGACACATTATCAGAAGAAGACGTAAATGTGCAAGTAGCAACGTTGATGTAAAAGTTTCTTTGGGATGAAAAGGCCGCCATTCAAATAAGTGGTAAATGATTCAAAACGTCTAAACTCAAATACTGTAGAAAAAAAGAATGTTATTACATCACCCTCTCTGTAAAAGTAAAGGACTTTGCAACAAACCAAAGGCGGGATACAGGCATTCTGACGGAGGTGACGACACCGAAATTTACTAGGCAGTGGTCTATGACGGAGCAGAAATAACGCAACCAGCATCCGACGTAATTTTGACCATGACGTTTGGTCGATTTTACGCTTTACTAGGAACTGACATAGGTTCCACATCTATCAGGCGAATATATTTTTAATCAATTGGTTGTTGTTATACCGGTATTGAATCAATGTCAAGCATAACTCCTCATTTTAACGTAAGTTTTACAGACCTTTGGATCGGTGTTATTCAATGCCTTAAGTTGCATCCACTTTTATAAACAGGTAAGAAGGCGCGTTGATTCAACGGAAGAGGTGACGTCAACTCAAAGTTGATCCAACAAAAGTTGAAATTTCGGCTGGGAAAGTACACCATAAGTTCTTAAATAGGCCAGGAAATCATCGTCTACTTTGTATCGGTAGATGATTCTACGCAACTATGTTACAGTATCACATATTAAACATGTGGCGAGGAAAAAGTCTTGAGTTGACTTCAATTGCTATCGCATAACTGGTTTTCACGATGTCAAGCAGGAATTTGCACTCTTAGCATTTTTTCCCAAAAAAATATTTGGCCAAAGTAGGCTGTTATCCGCGAGTTGCAACACTACCCACGCTTAAAATTACTACAAACAAATTAACTTAAAGTCAAAGTGAACGTGTGTACCATAAATTTACGAAAGCGAGTATTTATGTACATGCAAAAAGATTAGCATTACACGATAACTAAGATAGAAAGAGAGGGTAAGCGCGATGCTACGCATTTAAACTCAATATTTCCAGCGTTGTCAGCCTTGTGTAGGACGGGTAGCTAAAATGTAAGATGTCCGTTAGGGGGTGATTGTTTCACAACATAGTCATTGAAAAACTTTCATATCGGTAAGTTCAAACAAATTTGCTGCCGTCATTTGACATTTATACAGGGACTATAAATAGAGAGTCGTACTCAAAATCTGAAACAGTATAAATGGCAAGTTGCTGCTGAACAAAATGTAAGAAGACTGTTAACATAACAAAAATTTGGATATCGTTAAAAGACTACATAAATGCATTGTGTTAAAGTTTAAATTTGTACAAAGTATTCCTGTTATGATTGACTCTTCACTACAGGAAGAATCTCATGTCATGACAGGCTAGTGTTCGTCTCTAGGAGAGACTTAATTTTGATACGAGTTTCCTAATCATTGCAGAGAATCTTTTGACTACGGGACCATTTTGTGAGCTTAGTTCTCACAAAGGAAGACCTGAGTAGCAAATAACAAACGTCTATGTTTTATTACTATAGAAATATGTATAACACGATGATGAATTGATATACATATAATACGATGATGAATTGATATACATATAATACGATGATGAATTGATATACATATAATACGATGATGAAAGTCGTACATATATAATACAAGGTATCCAACTTGATTAAAGTTTCGTTGTTGGTCAAGGTTTTAATGTAATAGGTTAAAACTACAAGACTCTTTAAAACCCTAAAGTAATTATATGTCGTCTGGGAGACTCTTATCTGATTCCTATGCCTTAAAATATGTCCCTCCGGTTCTTTTGTAAAACCAATGACTTTGGTTTTAGCTGGGGAAGTCTTTACGAAAGCACGAATATGCATGTTAGCCTTGTGGTGGTAAGAAACAAACTACAAACTTATTTTGCTTTAGTCGGTAGAGTTTGTTGTATCGCTGTTCAATAAGATGATACCATAGTTCTGAAATACAGTTTTTTATAAGCACTTGTGATGAAGGGAGACGTCCACGTGAGATACAATAATAGATGTCAGTACATATACCCGTTACCAGATTTCCTATACCTCTTTTATTGCTATTCTACTTCGCCAGTCAGTATTTAGCTCCAGGCTCTCCTCCTCTGGTTCTCATTCTTTCTTCTTTCAGAGTTTTCTACTCTTACAGAGCTTGTACTTCTCTCACTTTTAAAATTTCATTTAGGCGCCACGACTTCTCCCCTTTGTTACACATAATGATAATCTTTCATCCCATATTTTACATCTAAAATGATAGCTTACCAATAGAGACTTCCTTTTCATCTGCATATTACTTATTTCTCAGAACACATCAACATCTTTAAAGCCTTATTATAGTCAACATTTTGTTGATGCACATTATTTCCTTTACTTTTCAAAGGTTCTTTCTTAATCCCCGAAGACAATCATGTCATTTTTGCAATTGTCGGAATATTAAACTAGTGAGGGATCAGAGGCGGGTGAAGGGTAAGCGGGAATACCAAGACCACAGCCTCTCTATCAAGGATCCTTTAAAAGTTTCCTATTTTATTCTGACAAAAACCCCCAAATCAGGGATTGGGCTACTAACTAGAGTAATAACATAAGTTGATGTGCACAAATGATAAGGTTTAGCGCAAGAAAATCCATGAAGTTTATCGTCTTGGATATGTTGCAATTAGCGCTGAAACGACCATGGGATGCGGGCCATATCATAGCCGTAATATGACTTTTATGAACGCTTAACTTTCTCTAAAAGTACACCGGCCACTCCTCCTCAGATAAGAAAGCCATTCATGTAATATCTTACTGACTTTTAGAGCTCAAATAGCATTTACAATATCAATTACACTGAGCTGGTTGGTAATATTGTCTGTTGTTTGGAAGGACACACCTACAACTCTAGCCAATGGATTCACTCTTTATGATGAAAACAAGAAAATATTTTAACATGAAACTCCTCCCTTTAACAGATAAAAACATTTTCTAACAAATTAGACAAAACCTGCTTACAGGCGTTGTTGTGGATAGTTAAAGATAAGCAAACAATATCAAATGTAAAGTTAAAAGTAGTTGGAATGACAATTAAAAGCAACATACCAGATCAAAGTGCTCTTAGTCACATCGTAGTGAACAATGATAGTACTGATCAACTTTTCTTATGACAAGAAAGGGGTGTTGGTTCAAGCCACGACGAGAAGACAATTTTTGGGGCCGGTTTTTTTATCTTACTATTTGAGTTTTACATTTTCCTTTAAGATTTTTTGATTTCATATACTATACTTAACCGATATGCCTCCGTCCATTCCTTCTGTGGTATGTTTTTTGTACTTTCCGTAAAAATCCGTAAAAATCCTTACAATTGCAATTCTGCCGACATGATTGCCCGGTTTTGACTTTCGCCTATGCCCAATGGAACAAAAGGAGAGCTTGAAAACACGCTTTATAGTTCACAGGAAAATGGTAGCTCACATATTTTAGCTTAGAAAACTGTCAAAGCTGTCAACATGCAGGAAAATAAAATGTGAGAGTCCTTGAAGGCAAGGCAGTAAACCAATGTCAAACTGAAGTGGATGCAATAGGTTTTCCAGCTCACCTACTCATTTAATCATGGCCATAATTCAAACAAACGTGGAAGAGGTCTGTAGATGCCTCTAGAGCTGCAATAACTGGTGGACTCTCATCCACTTTATATTCCCGTCTATTATTATTATCATCTTTATTTGTTTTCACAAATATGTGTACATTGCATTCTTAAAATGTTCATGGCCGGGATCAG
>JAAAKM020001542.1:0-14521 GCA_010016025.2 Alatinidae sp. Z8VKAUB7J3 | reverse complement strand
CGACCGCTGATTGGACAATCATTAAGCCTACCAACAATTTGGAGGCGCCAAAATTGTTAGAACAATTTCAGAGAAATCTCTGAAATCTCTGAAATTGTGCATGGGGAAGATTTAAAGATGGTGTTAGAGGGTGTACTTGTACTTCAGTTTTAGTGTGCCTAATGATCTGTCAACATGGTCTAATTACTGAAAAAGATTGTTTTGGAAATTCTTGTGATACATGACCTACCCGACAAACTGTGTGTTGATTCCTGCCTTATATATTTTAATAGTAGTTTTCTTCCTCATACTATGTTTACCCGACAACCTAAATCTGAGAATGGAAAAAGACAGCTCGCTATTGCAATGCTTTGTTTAGCTTCACTATGTATAGTCACTTAGTTTGATATAGTATTTTCTAAACAACAGAATTCTCTGTTGACTGTAGGGGAATGCATTTGACATAGGCAATAGGGTTTGTCTTAACAGGACCTAATGTCAAGAATCGATTGATGAATGACCTTTGTCTTCTTCAGTAGATATACCAGATCTTTTGACCACACAAGAAACATGAATATAATAAACTAGATCTCTTCAACACAGGGGTCTACTAGGATTCAGTTATCTGCGTTGATTAGGTCAAGGAGTTGTCGTAATTTTATAAGGGTTGAAATTATCTGACGATTCCCTTATAAAAATTGTGGAATGAGCAGCATAACAGACAAAACTATAGAGAAGAGTGGAGGAGAAAGGACACAGCCTTTCTTTGTCCCATTGTAACAGGGAATGGACCGTGTAAATGCTCACACTACTCAACTGGCCAGCATCCCCTCCTGAAAGGACCGGACTACTAAGACGAACCTTTCTTCACAAACGACGTTCTTTAAAATAATCCAAAGACTGTTGTTGTGTATAGTGTGGACAGCCTTTTACAGATTAACTAAGACCATGTATAATTTCATGTTCTGTTTCCTGCATTCTCTTGAATTTAATTTATAGAGAATATCATGTCTACCGTTCCTATCGGGTTTAAAGCCATGCTACGACTCTGGATATACCAGCAACATGTTCTTCTGAAATATCCTGCCTATAAGTAAAAGTATCTTTACGGGGACCGATAGAAGAACTATAATCTGTTGCTGTAATATATGGTGCGTTTACCTTTAGTTTTCGACAAGTGAACAAAGGAACCATCCAAAAGACTTTTGCCTTGGTGCAACAAGTATGTATGTGTAGTTAAGAAAGTTTTTCCCAGTAGAAAATTAGACATAGGCTTAATTAGTGAACCTGGGCAATAAATATAATATTACACATTATTCTTGTCTACAGTCTTTCTCAACGTCAGTTCTGTAGGCCGGTTCATGTGTCCCACAGGCTATGTTCGTAGGCCGTTTCAAATATTAAAATGGTTGCTTTGATGTAATACAAGTATAACAGTGTAATATACGAGACCCTAGGCTAACCTTGAATGCGATAGCCCGTTCTTTGATCAGTATAAATTATCGACTATCAGTTTAAAAAGGGGTTGCAAGCATTGCTCCTTTGTGTCATATCTCCAGGATTCTTAGGTAAAAAGATGAAAATTTCCTGGTTGTAACCGTTTCCCATTCTATGGATTCCCCTTGATTTTTATTAAGTGAGTAAGAGGATTTATTGATACTGCATTTTTTTCCCTATTTGCTTGCACTTTATGCAACAGTAAATGGCTACTTTAAGGAGACCTCTTTGGCTTAATCCTTAATGATATCTACATGTTTCTCGAGGACCCTTTCAAGGCGGATTAAACTAGACATTCTTCTGGTCTGTAATCCTTTACCATGCTTATTTCCCTCCAGGATCTTTTCAAGGTTAATTAAGAGGATATATTTCAATTAATAATCCTTTATCACATTGAAAAATGTCTCCAGGATTTGTATGGGTGATTAGAAAGATGTTCGCCAAATTGTAATCCTTTGCCACAATTTATTAGCCGTCCAGGTTTCTTTTCATTGATAATTGTAAGAAGCTTATTCTTGCTGTTCCCTGAAACCATATTTTATTATTATTCTTAAGTATTAAATAGATAATTTAATAAACATTCTGGTGGTCGTAACCGTTAATTCTATTCCTTCAGCATAATTGTATGACTGGTAGAAAGGAGATCATCTTCACGGCAACACTTGAAAGACTGTCTGTTTACCGTTTTATTAATATTTTAAAAAACACTAGCATTGTTTTCTCATAAGTTACAATCAGAAAATTTCTACATCAAATGCCATTCTCTGTCCAGGTAGGGATTCTCATCTTCATCTGATGCTTTCTAAACGTAGATAAAATGTCTCATCAGTTGTTGAAAGGGTCTAACTATCTTGATAGAATTATATGGCAGAAGATGTCTTCTGCATTGGGGAGGTAATTTATAGAAGAAGAGAGATATTATATACACCACCCTACTTCTTTATTATTCACAAATGTTTTAAAAGGTATCTACTTTTAATACCGATTAAATGTACCTCCATCAAATTTTATTTGTGACTGGAAAAGAGGTATGTTAACGGCTCTGCCTTCAGTTCCCTACACGTTGTAATTTTCTGCTAGAAGTCCTGTTTTATATCATTTGTGAATAAATAGACAGTGAAGAGTTCTCGGAGACGTCGGCGGCTTAAATTCTTTTGCTGTTGCTTGACAAAGAGCTTTTGCTAAACTGTCAGACCCATCATAGTCAAGAGTCAACAGAATTTTGCCTTTAAATGTCAAGTGTCGTCTAAAGGCAAAGTATAAAGCATTTTATTTTGCCAATTTGCATTATGGAAGGTATGCATATATATTTTCCGTCGCTAGCATTGCATACGAATAAAGTTATTGCAGAATACGGAATACAGATAGATTCTTTTCGTGTTAGAATGTACCGTACTGCAAATTTCTAGTTTAGGTTTTATATCTGTACTGTCGGTCTCTGAGTTCAGTTGAGCCAATTTTTAGCAGTGGCCTGAAAAATTCTGTTAGACGAAACGTTGTCAATAATATTTCCACATTTGGCGTTTTACGTATCATAACTTGTCGGTGAACTATCCACCTTTAATTCATAATTCTGTAATGATTAACAATGGTAAAGACGTTTGTGTACAGACACTATACATGTATATCGCGCACCGATACCAATTTACACACGTCATAGCCTACATTGAACAACTCCATCTAGTTTCTATCTACTATTCCCTGTTTAGTAAGCGAACCTGTTAGTTTATGCTCCGAATGAAGCTTATGTTGATAATTATTAAACTAAAACACAATTAAGATACTAGGAGTTTCCTCTATGACTCATTCTATTTTCTGATTCCTCTGTGTCCTAATTATCAAAGTACCAAGTCTTCTTACGGGGCTTCATCTGTAATGATTTGATAGAAATTTACTTGTAGAATTCCTTCATTAAAACTTTTTGCCGAGGATATACTGCAAATGTATGGAATGTACCAATTTTTTTTACTAAGAAATGATTCCCTTTGCACCCTGCAGAACTATACAACATAAAAGGCCCATTACACAAAGTAATCAACAATTAGCGATCGTATCCAAGTGGCCAATAGGAGACCACGAGGAAGAGATTCACCTTCTCTTTTGTTCCTCTTACGTTATACATTATGGTTAATCTTCTGCATAATCGGATTGCAAATTTGAAAAAGAAGTAAAACAGTCACTTTTGTGTGGTAATTTTGTATTTAATAGCATGAGTAAACATTAAAGCAAGTGTATTTCGGAATTGTTTCTGTGCAGAACTTTGGTAAAACATCTAAAGCAACGCATTCCAATTGCCATAGCATCATTTTGGGACTTAATTACAGAGGTGAGTCCCTGTAATGTTTGACGAAGAAAGCTCTACTCTCACATCTCTTAAGTTTACTAGTTACTTTACCTTCTTTGAAACAGGCAGATGCCGTCTACCGAATCCAAAAACGAGATAGGGTCCTAATGCAAAAGACTTTATGAAACAAATAACAAAGTTCAGCTTTGGCTCCGGATAGCATTCTGCTCATAACCAACGACTTTCATCTCATGACAATTCTGCCGACTCGATTTTTGCTACAAACATATTAAAATAACAAGCAACTACGGTTTTGTCTCGGGTATTTATTTGATCTAATTTTGAACACCTTTTAAGTCATTAGAGGCTTAACCTCTACACTGCCGTCTTTCAACCTGTTACTTTAAAAATCATAGGGTATACATTAATTTTCGAGTTACGCAATTTAAGCTACTTAGTAAGGAAGAATGTTAACGAGCTACCAGTACAAGTATAATATGATGTCCATCTCCTACCCTCATAGGATACGATCAATAACGTAGTTAATAGAAATACCGCTGAACAAATTTGCACTCCAAGCTCTGTTCCCTAAATCATCGTGTGACCTATTGGATTTTATTGTTCTTTGGTTCTGGAGCTTTTGAGAGCATATTTAAAGCTTAGGCTTTTAGAGAGTTAAATAGCATCCAATTTTCAAATTTTAACTTAACACAATTTCAACTCGTTAAACTTCAAGCGAGCATTTGCTTAAGCACCTTTGCTTGCCTAACATTTTCATAGAGGTGATATACAGCTTGATAATACTTAGACAAAAAGGGTTGGCGTTGTAGTCCCATTCACCGTCATTAATGGCGATTTGTGATAAAAATTAATAAGTGTAAGCCAGACAAGCAACCAATAAGCGCACACAGGCAATCCCCTAAAGCATTTACCCTTCTCAGAAAAATGCCTGATGACAAGGATTAAATAAAAATTTAAAATTTCGAAGTTTGTTGCCTCCCTTGGAGTCTTAAATACCCTTTCCTAGAGACGATGGCAGGTCGAGAGGTAAATCACCTCCAGAACTGTTATTGTTTGAAAAGGGATTCTCCAAATCTCTTTTAGACGAAATCTGGTAAATTTTTTGTATTAAGTCTACAAACATACAAAAAATGCGGAAGTATAATACCCGATCACGGTAAAAGGAAAATTAAACACTCCATCACTCCACAGGGTTGTAAAAGCTTGCCTTTTTGTATCGAGCAAGTGCCTCTCAACACATATTCATTTCGAGCAATGTTTTCAAAACTCTTCCTGTTATTTCAATACCTTATGATTATTGATTTGCTAGAAATTATCTTTGAAAATGAATTCTATTAAGATGACATTTGAGTGATGAAGAATTCTTGTACTAAAATAAGTCCTGTTTGAGACATAAAAATTTTCAATTGCACCACTACCCTTACCCAATATTTGTTATTCCATACTTTAGAGTATAAAAGCAAGTGGTTTTTAATTAAGTTTCTCCTTCCTTAGTAAGCAGATTGAGGCAGCAGTCAACTTATCTGCGTTGTATTTGAAGAAATAGAAAGCACAATCACACTGAGTAAAATCTTACTGAGCTCCCTCAGTTGCAAACATCCAAAGCACTTCCGTATCCAAATTTAAATTTGCACACAGTAATTGTTCGGATGATTAAAGCATTATAGAAATGAAAACAAGCTGCTTTCGTTTCAGTAACGCTTTGCTTCTTTAGTGTAAATTAAACATAGATTTCCTATCAAAATGGATACTCCAGGTGACCACATGAGTGTAATCTGAAGCTTGAAGAAGACGATGCGAAGAACACCCTTTTTATAATAAGGTACTGCAATAAAAACATAGAATGACAGAAAAAAGTGAAGACGAGTAAGGACAATCAATCCATAAGACTAAAATGGAGGAGTGTTCCAAGAACATACGAATGCTGCCTACGAATCACCAATGCCTATTCAAAGTAGGCATAAGGAACTTACATTAATACTTGTTTAATTTCCATCCCCTTTCTAATAAAACCGACGATTAATTTCTGATTCCTGTTTATAGTAGCTCTGCGATATTTGCGTTTGCATTTCGGATAGCTTTGTAAATTTCCTTTTAAATAATTTGAGTAGTGTTGGCTGAGACTTATGCCCTTCTAATAACAATGGAGGGTGATCCCAGAGTGTTATTAACAAGGTTTCTTCATATGTTCAATTCCTGAGAGTCTACCTCACGGCCGCTAATACTGTTGATGAAATCTGATAACTGAATTGTTAACGAAATTACCGAATCACACAATGTGTCTTTTATTTTGTATTTATGGGTATTGCTTGCATGGGGACGTTGGAGCCCAAGCAATGTCCTTGGAAACGACTCTTTGGCGTTGTGTACAGTAATACATTACTAGTCAGGGACCTGGTTGTAAACTTATTGCTGGCCCATGTCCTACAATTTCCCAGAAGAGCAACTGAATTTTATTAGCAGTGTTCATTAAATCCAACCCAAAACCAAAAACATAGGAAAAACTGAACAAAAGCATAGTCCCACTTAGCTGTTTTCTGGCAATACGAGAGCGCGCGCACACACACACACGCACACATGACATGTTAAGTACCAAACTGGAAGTACTCTTATATCAAAGTTTGTGACTGAATATCATTTTAACAGATATTTACAAAATTAATGTAACCTAGAGTGTTTTAGAGATATGTATTTTAATAAAGGACCTCATGTGTCAATTTGCGAATCTTTTGTTATTTAAGCAGAAAATTAGCTGAAGAGTACCAATTTACAAAATTTAAAAGAAAAGGTAACAAAATTACCACCCCTTGTTTACTATTTAGCTATAATTTTTCATGCCTACATTTGCATTACATTAGCCAAAGCAAAATAGTAAACAGTAGGTTGATAATACAACCTCTGACACTTAGAAGAATATAACATGAATACGAATATACCATGAATACGAAGATGTTAAAAGATGAAAGAAATTCTCTCTGTCACCTGTATAAAAATGATCTAATCTCGTTTCAGAACGGTGGAGATCTATTATCCCCAAACCTCCCATCCTGTGGACGCCCTTAACCTATTAACTTTTAGGGTACACACCAGGAAGGCATGTTCACTTCCAGAGTCACAGATGGACTGTTCTTCGTCAAAAATTGCATCTGCGAACGGTATTTCATACTATCTATGATCGTATCGTAGCACTATATTTGTCCACTAGTTCTGTCCTTTATCCATATATGCTTCCCAATGTAGACGAGGTTTCTGTGACTGTAATTTATTTACCAGCTGGAGAAACATTTCAATTTTAAATTGCCAGTAATTTCAAAGAGTGCAAGAAACTGGTACTGCAATTTTTGTTCTTCAATACTTTTCAACAGTGTTGTATATCTTCGTACCTATAAAGAAAGGTTAATACCTGGATACTGCATGTACTTCCCCGTTATTGGGCCAGTTAAATGTAACGTGTAAACACCATAAGGAATAGATATTTGGTGACCTAACTAAAGGATTATTTGTTTACGTATCATAAACAAATTGTTATGACAAGACAGTAGAGAAATATGTGTTACCCGTGCCCGTGTACTAACTGAACTAGGTTACCTTGAATGTTAACGCACTCTATTTCTCTACTTACAACATTAACTCCCAATCATTCACCGATAGACATCGAAATACAACTCAACGCAGTTGGATGCCAGACTTTCTGTGCCGTGTGACTTCACCATGGAATGTTTATATTTTGTAAAAATAATTTGTGAAATGATTCTGCTGAGATTATCAGGCAAATCTCCTTAACAAATTGTAAACGTCATAACATATTAATTAGGCTTGACATTAACGTTGCAGTTAAGTATACTTGCAGTTTTGTGAGTTGATTTAGCATCCGTGTGGCCGCCAGAGGAAAAGAGGGTATGCGACTCTTCCCTTTGCCTTATTATTGTTATTTTAAATTTAATTAGTTTGAATATCAATTTCATTTTCAGTTTTAATAATCGGCTATAATATATTAATTTTTTTAAGGATTAAAGCTTTAAAACAAACAAAAATTGGACTCCTTCTCCTCCTTTTCAAGTTGATAGTAGTAAGTATACTTTGTGACATTTGCGGCGACGTTAAACTGCTCCCAACGCCCCTGGCAGTCCAAGTTGTTGTTCCGATGTTCAGATATTTGAAACAACAAGCAGATTTCATAGATAGACATACTTAAATCCTCTCTTCTCAATATACTGTAAAACCATGGAACGCTTGGCAATTAAATGCAAGGTCAGATTGGTGGCATGGCAGCCTTGTCAATCATAGCTATTGCTTTGAACGGAAAGTGTTAAATATATATACCATGCCGTATTTTACCTACTTTTGAGTCAGCCATTATCTTCCTGTTGCAAGCACATTATAAAAGCTGGTTTCCTTTATTAGAAGGTGTAAAGCCACTAGTAATACGACATTGAAAAGATATTGAGTTAAGGACGAAAGGAGCAAGTTACCAAATTCTGATTGACTGGTTCTTTAACACCTCTAAAACTGTATTAGGTCGAGTAGTAAATCTGAGACAAATAGTGACGGTGACTGACGAAGCCTGTAATGATGATGTCGGCATGGTTAGTTCGATAAAACAAACTAGGAAGTCGATATTGTAGGCCATTTGTCAAAATAATGAGCTTACAGCTAGTAAAAATGATAGTGTAAAAGCATATCTATTTTAGAGTTGGTTTAAAATACTTCTTCACTTCTTTAGAGACTTCCTTACAATATTTTTGTGTCATTTGTCGTTTGTTATGATGATGTTATGCTTCCATGTCTTTAAATATCTACTCGCTGATTGGTATTTGATTGCTTGGTTGCCTAATAAATTACACAATCTGAAATCTAATTGCAGTCAGTAATTTAGTGAGTTTACATAAACAATAACATCAACAATTTTGATTTATTTTTCAAAGTTTAGGCACCAACAATCTGCATTTAGACTCGAATTACAAAAACACTTTCATGTAACCTTGTGTAACGTAGAGTTGAGGTATTTTATCCAAGTGTCGGTAGAACCTCTTACCTTAAACTAGACTCTGCTACGATGCTTTACTTTTTCTGCAGTAAATACAAACCCTTACTGCAATTTTTCCAGGATGAATCTAAAATATCTCTAAGAAAGGAATTAATTGATTACAAATGTAAGTGAAACTTCTCATAAATCTAGACCTGAAAAGTTTTGTTTCAAAGCAATAACAGGTTAATAACGGATGTTCTTTTAAATCTTCTAGCTGATAATTGCCTCCACATAAATTATTAGCCATTATTCTGTTCATTAGAGCTTTCAATCGCCTTTGTAATACTGGCGTGGTTTCATGTGGTTCATTTTAATCATTCGAAAATATTATTGTTCAAATATATGTAAGGAGGTATTGTATGATGGTTTACTATTAGGTCAGATTTTTTTATACTAAAGAGAATTACAAGATGTCTTGCATAAACATAACATAAGCATAAGTTACATAAACATCAGAAATGATTTTGTGACTGTTTCATACGTAATTGACGACAACAAGGAATCAAAATTACGTACTTGTTTTCCCGTTATCCTGATTCCCATAAGAAAAATACCAAAATAACGAAACAAGACGTCCTAAAAGCGCACAAGTTAAGCATTGAGACGCATTCGAACCGTCAATAGTGCTTGATATGCGTTTTTCCTCACATCGTCAGCTAGACAGGGACTTCTCCCCTACCCATGCAAGCAAGTGTGTCGTCAAGAGCACAGGTAGTTGTGGTTTAACTGCAAACAACGTAGATTATTTCAAATACAATGGACAATACAAACATCGGGTTCATAAATCTTATTTCTGTAAAGTGATGCCCATAACGCTCATAGTGAACAGTTTTTGAGCTAAAAGCCGACCAATATTAGTAAGACGCTGGGTTCATGATGCAAATGTCGAAGGTTTGAACCCGGACAGTTCTTATCTCATGACCTTCGGGTCGTAAGTTGTATTATTCACAGGAGGTTTTTGTTATTTTCAAAGAGGAGACTTCTTACTGTTCTTAATTATATCCATTCTGCATTTGTATCATGAGCCCGTGGCTTTAAAGAATTGTGCAACCACTCCCGGCGCGTCGACTATACAGATTTACAGCGGGGAGTCTACATTTTATCGCGATTATGCTAATGTGCTTTTATAATTATCTGTATATAAGTCTACGTAGCCACGGGGATGTCCTATACAATTATTTACTTACATAGCAACAATGTACTAGTAAAACAGAAACACAGAGTTTTGTTAGAGAGGAATTTTTTAACGTAGACAAGAAACAATTAAACACTTTTTGCATTTTAAGTTTGTCAAAACGCTTTAGCACTGCGTGTCGATAGTACGGAAAGGAAGAGAGAATAGTTAAGACATTCAAAATATTACATCTTAATGGTTCTCAATCTCTTTTCCCATCTGATGGTTTATTTCTATACGTTTACTTACATACCTATCGTTTTAATAGTGCTTATACAATCTATTATTGGCTACGGAAATCCATTAAAGTGTCCCAGATGATACGATGACGATGTGCTGGCCATTTCGTGATTAAAATTGTATAAGTTGTTTTGATATCTGAATCCACGCCCATATGTCAAGTTCGACATTGGTATTGGTTGCGGAGGAAAAACATAAAGTCCTCGATGCGATTGGGTTGGATAATGATGAATGTTGCTAGACCTACTATACTTCCTTGTAGGTTTCTTAAACTGACCTTTTCTGAATGCCTCAGTAAATTTCGGATGTACAGTCCAGTCGCATGATCTTGCATCGTCTTGCCGAGGCATCTTTAGAAAGCATTCGTTCAGTGATAATGTGTGTCTAACACTATTTTTCCAAGCCTTCCTTTTCTTCAAAGTTTTACCATAATTCGTTAACATCGCTTCGTAAATCTCCGCCACCGTTAATCGTCCAAGATGGTTTTGCATAATTACTGATGCTATCATTTCTGTGTATGACGGCGAAGAATCAAATGAGATCCGAAGATTCTTGTTACCAGTGTCCTTGACAAGCGCAGGACTTGTAGATTCAAAAGTACTTGTATGTGTATTGGTCAATGAAGAATCCACACCTTTACTGCTCTCTAAGCTGAAGTTCCCCTCCCAGCTTGTACTGTTCCAAAATGTTTCCGATGGATCTCCCCTTACTGAATTCTTCGTAACAGGAAGAAGGTTACATCGCAAACGAGCATGCAGCTGACTGTTGTGTGTCGGGTCAATTCCAATAATTGGGCTAATGATATTGTAATTTGCAAAATTTGATATTTGTTTATCCATTTGTGTACACAACAAATTTACAAGGTTTGTCTGAAAGTGTTGACGTTTTAACGCAAAAGGCTGTGTTAGTCAACACTCGTACCCTTGCATTCCTTAACACTACTCCATTTATAGAAGGCTCGGGAGGGTGGTATATACAATCGGAGATATTACCCGCTAACAAAACAACTGGTACTGAAAGCAACGAGAGGAAACGGCATGAACTCATCATAAGCTTGTAGGACGTATCTTCATTCATTCCTAGCAGAGCAAAATGAGATATTTTGTCATGGAGCCTAAGAGAACGAACAACGTGCTTGAATCTTAATTCCTGAACAGGTGAACCTACACACGCCGCTAGACGCTGCTCTTTTTGTTAATAATTTCTTTGAACAGCGTATGGCAATGCCTAATCACCCCTTTCTTCGCCATTGGCAAATAGGAGTGTTCTCATTCTTCTTCTGACTCGGACATGTATTTGCGCCAGGTGCACGGATATTCCTGTCACTTGATCTTTTTTTTAAATAATTGGTAAAAAAATACCTGCCTTGTACAGCCACAAGCATAGGATGCTAACTATGACCACCCAATGACACTCATTTGCACTGTGCCTTTACGAGGGGACACCAATCATGACACATTAAGATTTAGAGACTCTGTTTGTGGTTTACTTGATTGAAACATCTGGACATAGTACCATAAGCCTAGATAATCCGTTATTATTCGAAAAAGAGAGACAGCAAGAACGTGTTCTTACACTGAACAACAATTATTGGTCTAGTATTAGCTTGAATAGGAAAATATCAAAATCTTTAAGGTGGACTTGTTACAGATCTCGTAGAATTATGGCAATCATTTCAACATCTTTATAAGTTAAATCAAGAAGTAATATCAAAAAGTGGTTCTGAAAACATTTTGTGCCATCAGGTTAACTAATGCCTACGATTTTGTTAGACTGAACGTCTTAAAGTAACGCCAATCTGCCAAAAGAGTCTGAAACATGTTCAATGATTAAGATTGGACTAGATGCCTCCCAACATGATACAAAGATATATAATGACGTTGATGCAGGACCTCCTCTCAAATTTCCTTGCTCAGTATGGATTAGTTACAATACCTTGACTTTGAAGGTCCTAAAGGTAACTTTAGATCCCTTGAAGTCATACTTAATAACGGACTAGAAAGTTTGAAATGGTAAACAATATTTGTAAAACGAAGGCTGCCTTAATCTCCATTCTATTAATTTTTTAAAGCTTATTGAT
This sequence comes from Alatinidae sp. Z8VKAUB7J3, assembly GCA_010016025.2. Lineage (NCBI taxonomy): Eukaryota > Metazoa > Cnidaria > Cubozoa > Carybdeida > Alatinidae > Alatinidae sp. Z8VKAUB7J3. Next base: position 2,217 of record JAAAKM020001542.1, on the reverse strand, counting down.
AGTTGCGAGAACTCAGCTGGATGTTACTAGTTGTAATTGTAACAAGTTAAGAGAGAAATATGCCTATAACATTTAAGGTCATCCAGATAACAGGGCCTCTTTTACTTAAAGGAATGTTAGCAGGGGTATAGTTTGATTGCTTCACAAAAGAATATCAACAGGGGTACCGTTTGTTTCTGAAAGATAAAGAATGCTTACCGGGAAACCATTTTCTTCTGAAACAATCGCATTTCTTTACTGAGCAATATGTTAAAGAAGAGCTTCTGTTCTCAAAGTGAGGACAAGTCCGTAGAGAATTTTATATTAACATCTTTGTCTGATATATATGGTTGTAAATCTTATGGGGGGCTAGGTTTTGTAATTGAAGGAGTTAGCCCTATGAGTAGACGAGTAGCAAGCCCCTGCTGTAGGATTATTTTACCAGACATGCGCACAGCACAGGGTTTCCATGCATCTTCATCAAACGTTACAGCTCGAATGTGATCCAAAGTATTATTCTATTTGCACAATAACAAAAACTGGAAAAAAAAAATAGTAATAAGAAATTGCGAAATCTCCTGTCACGAGATCAAACCTCGGAAAAGATGAAGTTTGTTTAGGTAATTTTCCCAAAGAATATAGCTACTCTTTTAATCTCTGAAGAGTACGAATTCAAAGATTTTTTTCTTTAAGCGCAACTTACGCATATTAAAGAAACTTCTTCCCAAGTTAAAACGTTCCCTTTTTCTTGAGACTGGAAAGAAATTTTGAACTGGATATCATTGTATAACACAACTAAAATTCACTAGTTTAGTACATTATTGCCGGGAAAGACTTTTGGTTTACTTGGTTCTAAAATTTCGTCAACTACTAAAACTTGTCATCAATATCCAATCTGCTATTAAATAGAGCCTTACAGGAAAAAAGGCATTTGCAAACTTATTTACTGCAATCAATCTATTTCTACTGTACATGAATCTGTGCAGGGGTTGTAAAATTGAGCTGCATGTTTCTTGCGTCAATCTTTACTGGTTTAGAGCTTGACGGTCTTTCAATAGATGGTTTGATTGCTTCTTCACGTAAACAAACTAGATTACCCTGGAACTATCAAAATGGTTGTCGAAGCCACCTTGTGAAAAGAAATTCTTATTTAGTCATCATCTGTTTGCATTCTGTGGTCTTACCTCTTTGTGAACTTCAATGTCCTCTACGTTTCTAGTTTTTATTAAGGTTACTTTACTTTACTTTACTTAAGGTTAGTTATTGATAATCAATTGATTGCTATCAGATACGATGTTAGGGTTACTTAACTTTCTTTACCTTTATAACAACATTAATAAGTTCCATTTGAATTTAATTTTAGGCTTGTCATTACCTTCCTTCTCCTCTCTGTTGCCCGTAATATTGTTTTAGATTCATCGCTAGTGAATTCATTACTTTTCAAATTTGGAGGAAATTACATGTTTATTATCAGCGCAGGACGGCTTAAAATTAATTAAACACATTTTTCGTAAAATGTTCTTGTGATGTTTCACACTCAGGGCAGACCTTGTAACTTGATTTGAGTATGTACAAAAAAAGACAGACTTAAAAAACGAATTTTTTGTGAATGGTAGCCCCTCTACTGAAATGGATCGTAGTTTTTGATATCAATTACCTTTAAAAATGTATTAAACCATTAACAATTGGATCTCTTACAAGAACCATCTAGCTAGTTGAAATTAAGTGAAATATTTTGCTAAATTGATGCTAAATTATCCTACTTGATATTAAAGAACTTATTGCAGATCTGAATGAAGTGATATTAAATTTTAACTATTTAATAAATACTCTTACTCCTTGAAAATAGCTTCAATCTTAAGAACAACTGTAGGTCCAGATTTTTCATAGGGCGGACGGAATAGCAGCAAAACATGACTTTACCCAAGTGTTTTAATGTATGGAATTATGCGATAAGTACTTGTGGAATTTCGTATTTCCTCGGTTTCTATTCGTAATATATCGAAAATACGAAGAGATCTTTTACTACACACTATGAAAACAGGCCAGCCTCGAAAACATACCTGGTCGCAGTGACGTCATTGCAGAGCATTTGATTTGATTTCTTTGATTTGTATCCGACTGCTTGTGATTATAATTCATGAGATATATCTAATAATTGTTTGTCGAATATCGTGTTTCCTCGGTTGCTATTCGTAATATACCGAAAATACGAAGAGATCTTTTACTACACACTAT
>JAAAKM020001541.1:0-11091 GCA_010016025.2 Alatinidae sp. Z8VKAUB7J3 | reverse complement strand
TTCCGTTCAGATTTTATTCTTAATACCTTTTTAGTATGGATAGGTCATCGTAACCAAGAATGTATGTTTTCTGCGAGTCAACTAAAACTTTTTATTACGCACATTATAGGTGAACATTTAATTCCTAGTCTTACAGATATCATATTTAATCGCAAGTGCTTACATCAATGTTATGGTCCTTAGCAAATAGCTACCCTCTTTAGGTGAAAATGCAATGATGTTTTAGTTAGGATGCTTAGCTGGTCATTTTACGCACGGAGTGGTCAACCTTATTACACCATAGGCGAAATTTTGATTGCTGAATCCGGAAAGCTAAATATCCAAAATAGCTAATAAAAATCCTGTTTTCCAGTATAAATTTGAATGCTAATGACACCTCTTCATTCGTCTTAACGTGCTTTCGTCCAATCATACTAATGTTAAGGGTACCACTCTGGTCATCCCAACAATATGCACTCAGATAATATGGGGAAGTAAAAAAATATATACAGGGTCCATCCGCGCCTATTAATGCACGAAGTTGGGAACTTATGTTTGGGTAAATCCTAATGGATAGTTAGTAGATAATCAATTAGATAATCTGGTCGGAATTTGTTCCATTACATTTTAAGAGGGCTAAACAACTTACTAAACATAGTGCACGAGGGTTCCGTTAAAAACATAACTTTCTGCTAAAAAATATAAAACCGGGCAAAGTGTTCGAGAAGTTTTGGAGTGCTTCAATCCTCCACATTGGGGATCAGTACCAGTAGTTAGATATGTCATTATGAGAAAGTTAGTAGTTAGTTGTGTTTCTACTCCTCAAAATACTACATGTAAATTTGCAGCACATTTATAAGCAACAGGTTCTCCCTTCTGAGTCCATTAAATTTGTTTACGTGTTGTGCTGTCACTGAGTTGATACAATGTTGGACACGAGCTAAAAGCACGCTGAACCACCTGAAATGTTTACGCCCATCTGCGACATCAAAATTAAGCGCGCTACTCTGAAATGTTGATGTTCTGCATGCTCAAAAAAGAGCATCCTTTATGAAAATAAATTGATGCTAAACAAATAGAAACATGTTGAAAATATTGTTTACGAACAGTTGTGCTATCCTTGAGATAACTCTTGAATGTTGCGTTGGATTACTTATATATTTTTAGCCTTGTTAATTGGTTTTTATGTCATCGGTTCAGATAAATGCGTCACGTATGAAACACTTTGCTCTCCACAATATGGAACAGCAGCGCAGCCAGCTATTCACTCTGGACTACGCTTGTAAATACTAATTTTTTGACAGGGTATTCAGTAAATTTTAGTTCATAGAATGTTATCAATGACGTGACAGTTTGGACTAGGATGTACCTAACCTAGCCGACTTTGCATTTGGATACTTCTAAATTGCCCATTTGCCTTTTACTATTAAACTTTTTTTCCTAGTTATATAATTTAACATATATAATATATGTTTCCTAGGTTTTATAATTTAAGGGAAGGAGCAGAAAATCCATTATCTATCATTAGTCCGAGGGTGAGAGGAATATAGAAATCCGTTAAAATCCTCTCTGTCATTCGTTTTTATTTGATTTTGAGTATCTACAGAGGGCTATAACTTTTAGGCGTGGTAATTTACTGTCTTAAAATGTAGTTTCTTAGAGGCATTTTAAGAAATTGGGCTACTGGGGATTTTACCCAAATTTCAGGGTTAACTGCCCCACTTCCAGCTCCATACACACACATACACGTATTTCAATTATGCAGATGCTTGTGCAAACATATTAATCAATACCAGCTAAATAAATTTTTTATTGGTGTAGCCTTATCTGTAAAGATTTGGATTTACTGAAAGGGTTTAAGTACAATAAATGAGATAAGGGTGCTTAGAAGGATGAGCTAAAAGTAGGCTGAAAACCTCTTACCAGAGTATCACTACCGATGGGGAGAGAGGTAAATACAGAAATCAAAAATTTACATTCACATTGCTTTTAATTTCATCAATTTTCTGGCGGACGTGTGGGGCGCGAAGTCATACTTGTTTAGCATTATTGAACTACAACATTCCTGTCTACTTGAGCAATATTGGTGAGGGCATCAAAATAAAACATTTCTTGTCAGCTTCTTGTCAGTATTTTTACAATTTGGCATATGTCAGCAAGGCTAGTTATATCGATAGAGAATTCATAGATCTTAAAGGACATTGTTAACATAATAAGCCATCTGTCTGACAACTAGGCTGTAGTCCTACGGAAATGGCAATTAAATTGCTAATTCATGGTACCTTTTGGAAGAGCACGACGAAAAAGGCTGGAAAATGAGAAGTCCCTGAAAGTTTGAAAAAACTAACTATGTCAACTCTATCGCAGTCTACAATGCTTTCCTGCAAAGTTTTACTGAAGTTATTTTTTGAATCGTCCTAGAAGACAAACATTTTGTTACCCTAAGTACACCCTAAGTATACCCCAAGCATACGCTTAGCACACCCTAAGTATACCTTAAGCTTTTTCTCAGAACCTCAGAGTCTTGATCCTTTCTTTGTATCAAATGAATTCGTCGCATTTATTAAATTACGCTTTTCACTTGAAATCCAATATTTCAATCTGGTGTTCCAGAGTATTTCGATCATTTTAGCTTGAAAGATGCTCAACAGCTATTTGATCTTTGTTACTGTCAACTAGGTTACTTTAACCAGTCTACGTACTTGTCATTTTCCGTGTTCCCTATGTTTTCCACCAATACTAATGGCTCTTATTCGTACATTTACGCATAGAAGTATATTTGTATTCTTTCATAACCAGGTGTGAATAAGTCTGTTAGTTACATCTGTTGTTGATGCAGAGTGGAAACACGTTCAAGTATGTCTATGGTCATGATATACAATAAACTGTTGCACAGTTTGTGGCACGAGAGACGACTGACGCGAATAAAATATTACTTTTGTGGTTAACTTAATTTATTGGCATATATGGTGCTGTGGGCCGTAGAAGTTTGAGAAAGGATAACTAAATACACTCTGCGCATCTGCAGAAAAGTTTTCCTTCATATACATGCATTGTCTTATTAATCAAAAATTTGGAAGCAGAGATAATTAAGTTATCAGATCATGTATAAGCGTTCAGGCTAGGCTCACAACGTTGCCAAGCTCTGATTTTAATGATATGCTTCATGAAATAGCGAAAACATTGAGTACTATATTTTCGCTATTTCGTGCAGTATACTTGTTTCGCCCCGGAAACAAACTATTTAACGATACGTTTGAAAATGATGCTTACGTCCAAAAAATTATTGTCCATTGTCAAATAATTAATAATCGTAGAAATGACACAAGCAATAACGGTCGATAGAAAATGAACATTGCCATCAACTTGTGCTTTTAAAATGCCCCTCTATTTTTTGGGCATTGGATTTAGGCTATAGCGTAGAAGGAAAAGAGGTATTTATCTTACCCCTTCCCAAAGTGACACATGTAGATTTACGTCTTGGAAAAGACGGCAACCATAAACAACGAGGGTTAGAAAGGACGGCTCTGAAGTCGTGGAGCATTGTTAACGGGGCTCAGTTACATTTGACATGTTGAAACATTTACAGGACAGCACAACTTGGTCTCACTGTGCAGCAAAGACGTTATGTTAGCTTAAGCAGTTATTGCGTTTTCTCTATCAATTTATTCCTTCAATTTATTACATAACCCATGTCACTAATAGTGCAAAATGTTTTGAGTATGCGCCTGGCCACATAATACTGTACATTCTTTCCATCCTCTTTATACTGATACAACATGATTCCGTTTAAAGCTTCACTTAAACAAGTTCTCTCTTCCAAAAGGAAGTTGTTTTCAAGACGAAAGGGAAAATAACTTCTGTTTAATCGTTTGTCGCATTGAAAAATTTCAAAACAAATTGCCCGTGGAACCTGGGTAGCATTTACAGGGTTATGAAAAAAAAGCAACACATTTAAAGTAGAGAGGGTGTTTCGGGCTCGGCTCATACCTCTACATATATATCCTATTCTGAAGGCAAAGACGAGATCATTTAGAAGCTAGAGGTACACATTGGGAAAGTTCTTGAATTTACATTGTTTATAGGAGAAATATCTAGCAAACAAAAGATACAATAAAGTGTTTTGATTTTAGAAGAACACCTAAGGGATATGAGTACGGTTACCTTCCATGAAAATTGAAACTGAAACTGACACTTTTTGATAATGGTCTTACAATAATTTCGTGGAAATTACTTTCCATAATATAGGACAGTTGAAGATATCATGGAACTGCTGTACGTTTAATAAAGTACCAAGTTTTTCCTTTGGGGGGGTAAGACCATATACGTAGGGTTGCCTTGAGACGTACATGTATAAAGCTTGCAAATTTGGGTAAAATATAAACAATTTCCATCAAGATTCAAGAAAAATATTTAATGAAAGTGGCATCCTATATTTCAGAAATTCATTTATGAGAATAAGTACATATCCATATGAAAAATAAACTATGCCAAACTAAAGAACACATAAATTACACTTAAACATCAGATGGATAATTTTTCTAGCATAAAAATTATAATGAGAATATCATTTAGAGATAATATTTTAATGTCCTAAAAGGGAAACTATTGCTCTAAGAAGACGACTCATTGTTATTTACGCTGAAAGGCTTTTTTGTAGGACTCTCATCACAGCCTGGCGTCATAACTATAAGAACGATGAATAGAAGAAAACTCACAATTTACAAAATATGCAAAACCTAGGAATACTATTGGCTACCTACATCAAAAAGTCCATGCAACAGCGGCATAAAAGATGACGCCACTCAAACAAAGTTAGCCATGAGTAAAATCTTTTTAGCGGCAAAGAAGGGCATCAAGAGTTCAATGCAAACAGCTGAGGAAACCTTTTCATCAACTACCGATCTCGCATGATAATAACCAAAAAGGCAATCATCGGTAAACCGGTCATTGCGTTTGGGGTTTGAAAGCAAGTGCTAACTCATGGCAGAGTTGAACTTCAAGTCGGTGGTATTGTCATTGTCTCTTAAGATTCGTCTTTGACCATTCGCAGCATCCCTTCCATATCGTACCACGGCAGGAACACTTGCTGTTCGATCCCTAATGCAGGAACACGCAGTATCAGCCTAAGATTTTTATTTTCTATTCAAAGGAAGTTAATTCTACGTCCTTGAATCTTTGCTGGAATATTGGGAGTTCTACTCTTCAAATCGGTAGTGGATGTTTAATGCATCATGCTAACACTAGTAGGTAATTAGTCAATGTACAAAATGAGGCACTTTTTTTAAAAGGCTTGTAAAAATGTAAAAAAACATCAAGATAGAACGTATAAATTTGACAACAATAACTTCTATCCCAGAAAGGTTAGTAAGCCATAATGTTCACTTCATTTTTGGTAACTACAAATTTAGCTGTTCTTATCTGCTTAATTAGACACTTTTAGTTTCAGTATAGGGGGGAGAATTTAAGAACTGCTGGGTCTCGTTGAGTAGGCTTGTAAATTTTGTATCATTGTAAAGTTTCTCTCTCGCACCAGACAACCTAGATATTTTCTAGTGTTTAAACACATGTCTTATTATTTTTAAAGCGCTTAGAAACAATGTAATAGGCGCTACATGAGCTTTCATATTTTTATTTTTATTTTTATCATTATTATTATTGTTATTATTATTGTTATTATTATTGTTATTATTATTGTTAATTTTATTGTTAAATATGGAAGATCTTAAAATAAAATTGCTTGATAAATTAAGATTTGAAAAGATGCTATAAAAGTATGTCACTATTGAAATACAAACCCACCCATTCGCAATATGTGATCTACCACGTAAGCTAGGTTTAATGCTGATTGTAGACCTATTTTTTAGTAGCCACTGTAGCTCCTAATCGCACACAGGTGGACATCAACATCCATACACAAAATATTGAGATCAGCCTCTCCACTATAATGGTGCGTTTTCCTGGTCTCTAATATCTGTTCAAAAAGGTAACATATTCTCACGATGACCTATTTATTAGCTCTTTTCAAGGATTTAATATTTGATACGAGCTATTCGTTTTGGGTTGCTATTACTGGTGAAATATAAATAGGCAATCGATTCTTTTGAACTAGATTCGAACTTGAATTTTCCGAGTAAAAACAGCTTTTGTAGTTTTATGGCAGCATTTTATGAGCATCTGTAATTGAGTACAAATAAGCACTAAGTTACTGTTCTTGCTATCTGAAATTATGACTTATACATTGAGATATAGCTGGGCGTATATATAAGAATATTTGTTGTTAGCTCAGTGGGTTTGAAACGGAGAGATGTTGCAGAGTGCTCTTGCCGAAAGAAGTTTAATCAACCATGCAGTAAACTCGAACCTTCGACCAGAAAACAAGTCTAGCATGAACTGGTATCAAAACACAGACAATTTTAGACATTTAAACTTAACAAATCAGACAAATTCTGATAAATGCAATAAAATGTCATTTTATTTCTACGCGGAATAAAGTTTCTAAAGCATTAGACGAAAGTCGGTCTTTCATCTAGACGCTAAGTTCCCGGATGTAAAGTATTCTCTTAGTCCACTTGCTGTCTAATTACGATGAATCTTAACCATGGGAAGCAAATCTTGTTACAGGTAAGAGACGATCTGATTATGGTATTTAAGCCTCATTGATATTCTATTAAGAATCCATTGTAGTCTATGTAATATAATAATGAGTAACACCTAGGATGTTATCATACGTTATATGAGAAGTTATTTTAGTGGTTAGTCATCCAGTAAACAATTTATTCTGATATACAACTCTGGAAGCGTAACTGTGTTTAGGCCGTGTAATCTTCCAGGAACGACTTCAACATCATATAATCAAGACTTGTTTCCTAAATACTTAGGATATTATATAAGATTTATTATTCTAAATAGACTCTGCTATGAGATTAATAATAAAGAAGAGCTAGTGTAAATCGCATGGACATCGTTGAAAATTTACGCTTACTTTGTTGTAGCTGTCAATATCCCACTTTATACCTAAAATCTTATCAATTGTCCAAAGATTAGCAAGCTGTGTAAAAATTTACGTCCGCATGAAAATCACAATCTGTTGCATTTGCCCCGTTCAACATTAATAATATCTGAAGATGATACAATTCATTGCATCGTTTGCATGAAGACGAGGTTACTCATGCTTAAGGAAGTTTGAGATATGAAAAATGAAATTTAACTGCAATAAACAGTGGCTAATAAAATCTTACAACCTGCATGAGGTAATAGCTAAAACAGTTGGCCTTTCCGATTTCTGATTGGCAATAGACCTTTAACTATGCCTCTTACCAGGAAGGGTTTTGGGAATAATATCAAAAATCTACTAACGCTCTTGGTATTCATTAAACTACCTTGATGGAGTGACACGCTTTGTTATCATTTACGGAGCTCTGTGTAAAAATTTACGTCCGCATGAAAATCACAATCTGTTGCATTTGCCCCGTTCAACATTAATAATATCTGAAGATGATACAATTCATTGCATCGTTTGCATGAAGACGAGGTTACTCATGCTTAAGGAAGTTTGAGATATGAAAAATGAAATTTAACTGCAATAAACAGTGGCTAATAAAATCTTACAACCTGCATGAGGTAATAGCTAAAACAGTTGGCCTTTCCGATTTCTGATTGGCAATAGACCTTTAACTATGCCTCTTACCAGGAAGGGTTTTGGGAATAATATCAAAAATCTACTAACGCTCTTGGTATTCATTAAACTACCTTGATGGAGTGACACGCTTTGTTATCATTTACGGAGCTCTTTACAAATCGTCGTTGAAGGTGCAGAGGCATCTGCTTCAATTTCAAGGTGCTCATTATGGGCTATCAACGATGAATTATGTTAAAGAGGAAGCTACCTTCTTAATAATTTGAAAGAGCTGCGAAGAAAAGTGTTTGGAATATTGTGACACTTTGCATTGACAGCGAATGTGGTCCGCAACAACAACTCTTAGATTTCATCTCTCCTAACAATCCTTCAAACTTGTGCTCCAGAAGTAGTAGATTCCCTACGAGATAACTCTGTTGGTGGAAATCGCTTAAACTTTCTTCTTACACTTTCCTTAAATGTTCCTACACATTAATCGTCGCTTAAGAGATTTTCAATTACATTCTGCTACCTGCACCGTTACATTTCATTGCTCTTTGAATCGCGCAGAAATAATATTTACAGCCTTACTTGTGCATGGGTCTTAGCTACATATAGACACAAACATGTTTAATGAACTCTTTCTGCACTCATACAGATAAACGTACGCTTTCCCAGTTTTATCTCCTGAGAACCTGTATTTTAAATAAAATGTATTCAAAACCCGCCTGCACAAGTCTAGGCAATAAATTGTGGATTTTTCCTTCAGATAAAGAGTTTATTGGTGCTCTCAAATAATAAAATAAGATTCTCTTATAGACCTTGATTCTTAATTACTTTATAAACTATCCGAAAGGGAATTTTTGTTAGTGATATGTCAAACGTTCACCTACACACTAACATACATTAATTTTACTTACAAATTTCGTGGACAATTTGCCCCCCCCTCCCCCCCCCCCCCCCCCCCCAAAAAAGGCCTTACGCTTCACGATGCATTGTGAAAGTGTTTCAAACCAACGTGACACGACTCGCTTTTTATTGACTGTGAGATCTGTAATGCCGAACGGTGAGATCTGTTTAACTGGCTATGGCTCTTTATTAGTACTCTTAACGAGAGAGCAAGGCGAGTCTCATTTTTTGTCAATAATGATCTAATAATTAAATCATTTGAGTTTCACATTTGTCTGTGCTCCTACTGTCCTCCTCACAATAGTAAGGCATTGTTATCGGCAGTAAACTCATTTTAGAGAAAGCGGGAGAATATAGTGATACAGCAACGTTAACAAAATCTCTTTAATGGAACCTAATTTCTTACTATATAATAATGATAAGCTAAACGTCAAACGCCTATTAACAAATAAAGAAGTAATATTTTTATGCTAATTTCATTCCATTATTAACTGGGCCAAAACAAGGTTTTGTTATGAGTTATTCAATAATTAAAATTGTACATCGCGGTCTAAATAGTAATTATCATTTTCAAGTTTTAAAAATATTTATCTAAACTAAAAATTTAGAAGTATAAACTGTTGAAAAGCTTTTTTCGTATCAGGACGTCACAAATATATACTTGATTGTCCTCCCACATTCGTTTTGGTGTAACAGGAGCAAGCCATAGTATTTTAAGGCCTTAACAATATTAACTTGGACATAACATGCCCTATAATAGTAAAAAAGCCTTTGAGTTTTAGAAACTTTATCTTTGCCTGTCACATGCCTTACGAAAGTCGCATTTTACAGTAGCACTGGTCTTACCTCCAAACTTCCAATTCTTTTTCATAGAAGTATGTAAACACCGCTGTGGACTCCAACAGATACTCTTCCTGCTCTCAATGCACCCACTACTTAACCCTATCCCTAACGTTCCTCTCTTTAAAATCCTTCTCAAATTATCATTGTTTGCTTTACTGCTCTTGAAATTAAAATAGAACCGACTATCAATTAAAATATTGCAGAGGACAAATTGATAATCAGTTCTGATCATCTTAATGGTTCTTGAACCACTACTGAAGACAATGACGTATAACATAAAAATTACGCTAAAGTCACATGGCAACGATTGCACGGTAACATTGATCATACATGCACCACTCGACTCTACAAAAACCATTCGATGCGTCATGGATTAAGCCTCGAGGGCATTTAGAATCTTGGAAAGATGTAGTTGCCTTCCCCAAGGGCATTAGACAGTGGCTGCCTAAAGTGATAAAACTCAACTTTTATTGTTCATGACTCCAAAGGCACGACTTGGCTTCTCAGTCACGGCCTCTAATTAATAAGTCCAATGCCATGAGGATCTAATTTAGCTTTCATTTCTCTATGGATCTCTTTTGGAAGGATTAATCCCATTGATATCAACATCAATTGGGAAAGATTACACCCATTACTCCCGGCTCTTAGTTTTCAATCAGTTAAATAAATCTGCTGGTATGTCACTAAACTGGTACATGATGTTGCCCGTTTGTTGCACCCTTGGGCTTCCCAGCCCAACTCCGTTTCTTTAATTAGCTATCAATCTCCTCTTTGCTGTCTTACTAAATGGGCATTGCTCATCTTCCATACACGGTAAAGAAGTGACAGATGCCATCATGTAGCTGCAGCTGATATTTGCTAGTAATATTTTTGTCCATTCATTTGTTTAATGATTTGGAGTATGTAGTACATTGACGTCACGTGTGGACAATGTAACGTTTGACATACTTCATTAGGCATACTTCAGATTGACGTTTACTATCGTTTTAGGGCATCCTGCTTTCCGTTCTTTGGAAAATGATTATGTCATACTTTGTTCCTTGGGATGAAGACGAGCAAAGATTTATTCGAAGGCAAAAGAGTAAGTACATACGTTTTACAAGTCATTATGTAAACTAATTCTTGCTTGAGGCTTACGGAAGTTGCACTGAAATTTCTCAACTCCATTTTCATATTAGCTTTTACTGGTAGGGCAGAAATTTGAAATAACTGAATGATGAATTAAATAGCTTTACTCGATCATGAATCGGTGAAAAATGAAAGGATCGTCAAGAAGAGAGTATTTGACAGCGGATGTCACCGAGCTCAGTTGGCAGAGCACATGCTGCGAAAGCATGGGTCACGAGTTCGAGCCACGTTGGTGACATGTTTTCTATGTCTCTAGTGTCTTTTTTAAAAATAAAGGGAGGGAAAATCTGAATATGGAACAAGATGCAACTATAATATGCTGCAAATACAAATGGCAATAAAGATCTATGAACGTTTTTACAGAAATTGTTGTGCATAGCTGAGAACTGAGAATTGTTTGTTACAGGCTAACATCTGTCATCGTTAATGATAGTAGCAGGATTTCCAGATTAGTATTTATTAATATAATGCCAGCTGAGCCAACATGTTGAACTGAAAAGGTTTATTTCAGGACACAATTTTAGTTGCAGTCATTGTTGTGATTATTGCCATGGCAACTTCGTGGGGGCTTACATGTTACCAAGGTTACCAGTGACTGCTCTCAATAGTTTATA
>JAAAKM020001540.1:0-13169 GCA_010016025.2 Alatinidae sp. Z8VKAUB7J3 | reverse complement strand
GAGTCGAGCATCAGTTTGATTTTGATGGTGGTCTTTGGTGTAGGTAAGGCACATATGTTTCAGAGGCTCCGTTTCCTGTCCCTGAGGACGTGTTTTTTGCAAGGCTATTCCGATGTCTTTTTGTCTGGATCATAATATAATACAATAAAATACATTTCCCAATAGTAGACATATGTATGTGTCAGTAACGATGCGACACAATGAGTCTTATATGTTCCAGTGATGATAATCTGCTTCATTTGCTATTTTCATTTGATAAAAATAAAATTTATGACATTAAAGAAGTAGCAAACGGCAAAAATCAAACAGAAGTTTGATTTTGTTGGTGGTTATTGATGTAGGTAAGGCACATATGTTTCAGAGGCTCCGTTTCCTATCTCTCTGCCAAACATCTTAATACAGGGCAGCAGGTTTGCTAAAGGACAACATCCCTCAATAAAGGCAAAGAGGCAGGCCATATGGAGGGCTCTTGGTAGATACCTTCCCCTCGCTTGAATACAAGCGACATCCCAGCAGAAAGTGGTTACATCCTACATGACGGATTACAATTACTTGCGGAAGAGGTATCCGCGCGTGGAACTGCAAATAATAGAAAAGAAAATATTTGAGAAGGGTTTGTACGAAGCAAGACAAGCCTCCCTCTAATAAGTCGCTTTAAGTCATTAAATACAATATGCAAGGTAGAAGTGTTTCCTGACATTACAATATAAATGAATGCTATAATATATAACATCTTCATATAATATCTTATCACTCTAACATTGTATTCACTGTCGGGCTACAGGCTTTGCTTTCAAAAGGTCGTACCAGAAGCAGCAGGCTCCCAACGTTCAACATTAAATCCTTTTAAGTGTAGCATGTAGAAACGAGAAGGGACCCAGCCTTACTAACTCGTGGCAGATGCAATGCAATCAGAAAGAACGTGACATGTTGTAGCTCCTAGTGAGATGTACACATTTGCTGCGTTTAATCAGCACTTAATCACCCACGTAAAGGGTATTTTTGAACGAGCAATGCTATCATTTATATTTCACGGCCATTTTGCTCCCACATAACACAAAGCATGGTCATCTTTATTATGCAAAGAAAACTTAAGGTGTGGTCAGCCATACTTCCAAAGAATATTTGCTAGAGTCATACATGGGCATTCCTTTTCAACTAACTTCTAGAGACCTGCCGATTTGTATTCTGAAGACCAAAAGCATGGGCTTCTTAAGGCGTACATAACATCAGATCCTATCGGTGGTGAAAATCCTCAGGTACACGCTCTACTTTTGGAACGAAGCATTTCTTAGGAGCTGTCAAGGGAAGTTTCCTGTAGAAGGAATATGGCCATCCTTTCAAACGCCTTCTGTTACCTAATTAAATCATTAACCGACACAAAGAACTACGCTGCAAATTATCAATCTGCACTCTTTGATTTATTACCCCAGAGTGAGAAAGTTGCAGGATGATGGAATCCTCTTTTGTTGGCTTCTATGGAATATATTTCGCAACTCATTTAGCAATCGCCGAAAGGAAACAATAATCCTATAGACACTGGCACAACTAGTCACTGTCCCTCACCTGTTATCTCAGTGCAGGGTCTTTGTCAGTCTTCTGTGAGACCTGAGGCCAGATAAGGAGCTGTATTTTTGCCTGCTGTTCTATTGGCAACTATCGGTAGTAGTTTTTCCTGAGCATATTCTTCTTTCACTGTTCCAAGATTTCAAATTATCCTTAAACGTTTTGATGTATCGACAGCTTCCAATGCCATCGCTTTGTTGTTATATACAGTAATTATTACTTAAAATCAAATAGTACTTAAATTAATTATCCGATTAAATTATTTATTGATTAATGGACTCATTAATCGAAAACCTAAAGTGGTTTGAAGCTAAGATATAAAGTCTCTTCTCTCGGGATCACTCTTTAGTTAATTATAACTTTGTGGTCTTCTTTAATACTCATAACAACTTTCTACCAAAAATTGGTGGCTAGGAGCCATGTTCCATGGTTCTTTTAGCTTTTTAAGTAAAAATATGCAAATAATGTGGCTAAAATACCATAGGAAAGCAAACTTGAAAACTTTGTATCGTGAGTATTTACAGTTGTGTGGTATGGGCGTCGTTCATGATTGAAAATTGGAAACGAAGTTATCAGGGTAGGACACACGACAAAAGATACCTTGACGTCACGTAGGGGAGTGTATAAAACTCTTGTATCGCTGATTGGCTTTTGAATTCTTTTATTGACACATTCTAGTTTCCATACCTTATATCCATGGAAATAGTCAGCACTGTCAATGGTTAGTATTCGATTAGGGAGCTGACGATGCTTTTTATACACCTACTTGCGCTACGTGTTAATGCTGTGACTAACCTGATATGGATACAAATTTCTGCTGCTAGTCATCATCAGAATCAGTGACTGAAGAGCGTCGTGCCTTATTGTCTTTAGGAGCGAAAAAACACCTCTTATATGTAGTCTCGTAATTAACGGCAGAATAACACTTGGTCGCTATTGCAAACAAGAGGGGTTCAACTATGACCATCCTCGATGCTCCATGTTGAAATATCATGAAACCAGTTTCGCAAGAAACTATTGGTAAAGCTAACCAGTGGCGTTTTAGCAGCTTCAGGATCGGAAGAGGACAACAAGACAGTCGTCAAAGTTGTTATTGACTTGTCAGTGGACAGAGAAAGTACTACAGGCCAATAGAAGTTTGATGTAGTGCTCCATCTTGTGTTGACTGATATAACGAAAATATTTCTACCAATACCATAAAACAGACTATTTCTAGATGAAGGTGCAACAAATCTTGATATCGAACTGAGGTCCCTGACATGTGCTACCGACCAGACAAGAAGTTGTTGCTTTAGATCTATCTGTCTATCTATCTATCCATCTATCTATCTATCTATCTATCTATCTAGCTAGCTAGCTAGCTAGCTATGTATGTATTTATCTATCTATATGTCAATCTATCTATTAATCTATATGTCAATCTATCTGTCAATCTATCTGTCAAGCTGTGACCCGTATCTTTTGCATTGTCTGGCTGACCCTTTCAATCCTTCTCCACAGTTACATATAACAGAAAGGCCTTAGGTAATCACAAAACTTTTACTATCAAACATCAAGTGCTGGCAGTGCTTGCAGGTAAAAGGTTTCCTTCATAAATTAGATCTACTGATTTCACGTTTTCTTTATCCTTTTACAATTATTATGCTTATGTCAATAAATGCAGGATATGAAAACACTGCCTTATATGCAGAGTGGCCTTTTAATTTTCAAGCTTTCTATTTCAATTTCTTTATTCGTCTTCTACTGTGGAAAACAAAAGTGTTGGTATTATGACAAATCAATTCTTTGGTACATGTTTGTTTGTTTGTTTACCTTAATCCATCGCAATATGAACTCTTTTATGTGTTTCAAAACCTTTTACCTGCTAACAACAACCTTCGAGGAAGTACTGTGGCCAGCTTTTGTTGATTGAAGTCAGCTACCAACAAAAGACAGAGAGGCAAAAGAAAAGCTTCAGGAAACTCACAAACTATGTTCCCAACCGAAACAGCGAAACGACGAAAATATCGCTATCCTCGCAAAAGCTGCTGTTTCGCTGTATCGCTGCGATGCAAATTTTTTTCTGTGAATTCTTGACCCAATAGCTGGCTAATTCATTTGCTTTGTGGCCTTGTATTCCGAATAAAGGTCATTTTGTGAAACAAACAGTATTCATTGAGGCTTGAAATCAGGCTGAAGAAGGTTTTCTTCTCGGATCTAATGAGTCCGACGTTAGAAACATTACAAACCACGTAGAATTAGTTTTACAATACAGGAAGCGTAGGCTATTTTGATCTATTATAGGGAATAACATTAGCGTGAAAAGAAATGACTAATGGTCGGGCTCGTTGCCATGCATGATTGTCCTTACACGTTTACTCGTCGTAAGAATAAAATGCATATCAAACTCGTTACGTTTCCAATATGCAGTTACAGACATCATTTCAAAGTCTTTTCTTGCCTCGCATCATGGAACATAACTGTGTATTTGTATTGAAATAGCCCTGTCTTTTGAATAGACAACACGTCTGTGTCACATACTGAATGATGTGAGTCATGTACCCTCAGATAGCATCTACGAAAATACTCGGCTGCGTAAGAAGATGACAGATTTGCAAAAGTTCCTAATGACAGTCAAACCTTGGTCTAAAGCAGCTCTACAAGGGGCGCGTCAATTTTCGGTGTCATAAAGAGGTGGCCGCTCTATACACGCATTTTACAATATGAAATGTATGAAGAATTGGCAGAACGTTAAAATCCTGATGGTCGTTTTGGCAGCATCTATTTTTAGAGTAACACCATGTTATTTCAGGTATTACTTACTAGTGCTTCCTAATCAGTAGGGTATCCAGAGGAGGTGGGGGGGGGGAGCTACCAAGACCCCCTGCTAACTATCCTTCATGAGTGTTTCCCTGTTTACTAAAACTAAAGATAGGCTGTTTGGGCAGTTTATTTGGTTTTAGAATGTCCATTCAAGACAATAATAATGAGAATGTGGGCAAGTGAGAGAGTTACGATTAAAACCATGCAATCCACCTTAATGAGGATACCCTTCGCTTACAGTTAATTGCTGGATCCACAACTGTCTTGAGTAGATTTGTCTGAAGCGATAGGTACCTGATGTTAGACGGCAGTAACCTGCCAAACTCCGAAGAAACTGATATCACCGAGCTTCCTAGAACTCTGAGTCAGCGCTATAAATGGTTCCTTGTCCTTCAATCAAAGATTCAGGTCATGGTAAATGTGATAACACCCAGTAACATACAATAGTACGTAAACAAAATAGTATTAAAGATATTAATCCTATGGATAGGTTTATTCTTGTTTGTTTTGTAGTGATTTCTGTTCTTTCACACAAATCTCTTGTGTTATAATATGTTCCTTGGTTTTAAATAAAGCTCCTTTTCAGTAGAGCATTTCAATACTTAGTCACGCGGTTGGTGGGCTTTGCATTTGGAAAATTACAGATCAGACTGACTGGTGGCGTTAAGCCTTTGGAACGTAGGAAAAGAAAGGGATGTAATAGAGGAGCATTAACTGGTAAACATTCTGCTTTATAAATGGTGTTTGTCCAGCGTCCTGGTCTTCTTCATCGTCATCCTTATCATCATCATCATCATCATCATCATCATCATCATCGTCATCATCACCATCATCATCGTCATCATCTCCATCAGCTCCATTATCATCATCCTTATCATCATCATCCTTATCATTATCATCATCATCATCATCATCATCATCATCATCATTATCAACACCACTATCACCACCAGCAGCAGCAGCAGCAGCAACAACAACACCACCACCATCATCATTAACATTATTAACATCAAAACTGTCATCATGATTATCATCATCATCATCATCATCATCACTATCATCATTATCATCAACAACAATTTCAACAACAAGAGCATCATCGGCAATCTCTAGTCAAAGACCCCTGATGATCAGTGGGCCCGACATTCAAACTACTCTGAATAAACAGGAAAACGACCAAACTGACTAACTAATAAACAAAGGGAAGCATGGGCGTCCAAGGCCAACGCCCCTCAATTTAAGGTACTGTGCAGAGAAGCAAGCCATGAGGCAGGCTCAACCATCCAGTAGGGCCACCGCTCATGGATTATATAGAGAATCTGTCATCAGTGAGAACAGACACTACATCCATTCCTTGCCAAAAGGCCGAGAAGCGATCGAAGAGAAAAGCATCGCTGGCGTCCATTTTCTCCATAAGCAAAAGAGGCATTGCAGGCCAATATTTGCTTGACTAGCTAACATGTCCCGTTCAATTTATTGCTCTAGAACATCCAGTTATCAAAATGGAGAAGACCTGTGCTCTGTCGTCTAAAGGAATGCGTTTCCAAATTACCAGTTTTCCAATAATATCAGTGGCAGAAAACATGTCAATAAAATACGTGTTATTTCAAACGATATGCTTCAATCCCCTCCTTTGGTACAAATTATTCTCGGAAGGGTGTCTCCTTCACCCCAAATGTTTACGCTGACTACCGTCAGGCCAAAACGTCTCGGACAATGGATCCGCTACTTAACGCCAGAGTAAATAGGCGTAAATAAGAAAGAAAGGAAGGAACGCCGTTTCATCCATTTTTTTAATGATCGGTTCGTCACAAAACGAGCTTAGTGGTATAAGGACCTGTACAAAAAACATTTTTTCGGAAAACTGCAGCCAAGATTCGTTTACGTTTGCCAAAATAATGCAGAACCTAAGGCTTGAAAAACACTCTTTAATGTGTTCCATGGACACCAGTCACCTGTTTCCCAACGTGCTAACGCGTCCTACCGTAGAGAAAACCCTCCAATTCCCAATGACGTGTTCGTTGGATTGATGAACGCTACTACTCGGTCAGTCGAATTCAGTTGTCCAGACAGGTTGATGAACTTGCTATGGGATCTTTTCTTAGGCAAACTTTAGCTAACGTTTTTGTTGGTTTCCATGAAGCTAAACTTTTTGACTAAACTGTTCATCCGCTTGTCTATTTTTGTTATGTTGATAATACCTTTTCTGTTTTCAAGAACGAGCAGCAATGTAAGCTATTTCTCCAAAAACTTCATGATTTAGATCCTGCTTTTAAACTTACGTTTGAAAAGGAAGAAAAGAAATCCTTACCTTTTCTTTGACGTTCGGGTTCAAAAAGACAAGTTAAGTTTTATATGCACTCTGTGACTCTTTTTGCCTCGCAAAACCTGTCTCGTCGCCACTTTCGTTCATCAAGCTCTTGTCAACTGCTCAAATGTAACCTCCATGGGGAGTTGGCCACTATTAAAACTATTTTTCCAGAAAATGGCTTTCCATAAAAAGGTTACCCAGAAAACTTCGTCAATATTGTTATATCTAATAAAATTACTAGGAATTCTGCCGACCCAAAATATGTACCGGTGAATTGCCCAGTTTATTTGCGACTGCCGTCGGAGTGAGATGTTTCCCTAAGTTTCAACAGAGCAGAAGGTATAACAACAGCCATTGCCAAACTTTCCTCCACAGTACAACCTCATGTTACTTATCCCATCAAAGTTTCCATCTATAGACCGGAAAGCCGTACTGACTGTCACACAATGTAAAAGAGTTCATTCGTTTAAAAATAGATAGAATATATAAGTCGTACGCTGCATAGGTTACAGGACCGAATTGTTCCACAAGTACCGGCCTTTATTTGCAAACGCATTAAAGTTTCGGAAATTTCACTGAGTCGTCTAAAGAAAACCGAGATAACAGATGCCAAAAGAGACTCGGCCATTCGGCAGTATTTGCTTAAAAAAAAATATTTAACGGCATCCATGAGGAGGATTCGTTAAAGATATTAGCAAAAGCACGATCTCCGTTTCGTCTTACCGTCCTAGAAGCTGCATGTAATCGGTCGACAAAAAGAATTTTGCTTACAACGTACGCGTTTGAAATAACACGACTGACAGAAAACGTCTCTTCCACGCCTGGATTATTTTTAACAGAGTGTTTCAGTTCTCTCCTTCCCTACAAAATCTTCACGGAAGCTTCCGTACTTCACTCTAGACGATTTTTACGACCAGCGTCTGGCAAAAATGTTCAGTATAGTAAACCCGTTGCGCAATGCAACATTCAAAGTTTTGCCACTAACAAACAAGTTAAATTACTACCATTATTATCATCATTATTGCCACTACTGTTACTGTAGTGAATCACTTATAATGGAGGAGAACATTGATATTGCAGCTTCCGTTTATAATAAATTAGTATGCGTACTAATGAAACTTTTAATGGACTAATCTAAGTCGAGCGCACTGATTTTCTTTCTTCTCTTACGCCAGTAAGGATAGACTGTTCTGGCGCTTTTAGGTTATACTGCACCGCCTGCTAGTCTCTGCTTGCAGAGTTTATAGAAAACGATGCTCTTCTCGTTCCTCCCTGCAACGGAAACTACCTTGGCTACATCATAACAGGCAGAGCGAAAAATTATCAAAGTGGGCATTGCAGTCTCTCAATCAAAGACCCCTGATGAGCAGTGGGTCCGACATTGAAACTACCCTAAATAAACAGAAAAACCACCGAACAGGCTAACTAATAAATAAAGGGCAACTGGGGCGTCAAAGGACAACGCCCCTCAATTTAGGCTACCGGGTAGAGAAGCAAGCCATGAAGCAGGCTCCACTGTTCAACTGACCGCCTCTCGCAGATTATGGAAAGCATCTGTCATCAATGAAAACAGATCCTATATCCATTCCTTACCAAAAGGCCGAGAAGCGATTGGCGTTGCCACTTAATGCCCCAGTTTGACTAAAGGCTTAACTTGTACTCAATCTCAATAACATGAAATAGCCTGAAAGGGAAGGATTTAGTTGCCGTATAGGAAACGCTTTTAGTGACGTACTTAGCTTGAGTAGTCTTGGACGTCAACGGCCGCTCGGTGCTAATTAGTGATCTTAAGTATTCTGTTGGGATTAGCTACGACAAGGAATCTTTCGCTTAATTACCGTTGTACAAATGTAGAGCTATACAGCTAGTTTCAGAGCGTGAGAAATTTGCTACAATAATAGGTAAAACCCCTTCTACAAACATAGGGGTTTTGTTACGTTTCGATTGGGCGCTGGATGAATGATGCAGTTAAGAGTAATTTTGCAAAAAACATTTGTTTCTCGATTCTTTGAAAAGTTTTTGATGAGTATTTGTACGAGGGATTGTTTTTATCCCGGTCATTTGAAATAATAAACTCAAAAGGGAACAAAAACTCTTTGCAAAATATTGTTAGCATTGAAACAAGGAAACGATACCGATAGTTAAAATTTTGTAAAAGAAACAAAATGAAATAGAGAAAGATTGTATTTATAATTGCTTGCAATATCAGAGGAATGCCCCAACTTTGCAGTAATATTTTCACCACAGACACTGAATTGTTTATTGTGGTGACATTAATCTGAAGTTAATGAACTAACTCTGAATATTTTCTTTTCAAATTCGTTTAGTTATTTGGCCAATCGGAAGTTGTTGGCTGAGAATTGTGGCAATTAGTGAGACCAGCATGTTAAACAATAGCGATCATATAAGGTAAGATATCGTTCTTAAGTTGGAAATAAGCAGAGCATTTACCAAGGGCGAGGCAGAGGGGCATGGGGTCAAGTCGTCCAAAATTGTTTTAGAACGCCATACAAAATCATGTGGCGTAATTCAATAGCGTGCGAAAAGCATGTAAGTGGACAGAATGTACTACACACTACGGTTTAGAATCGGGCTAATATCCACCGACGAATCAACGAAATTTTCTTTCGGTAGAGGAAAGTGGCGGGCATTGGGTTAGTCCTTCTGGGTCCTGCACCGTTTGTCATCACAACTGAAAGAGAGACTGAACATTCAAGTAAAGAAATGGCGGATACGGAAAGTAAAAGTAGCCTTTTCATAATGGTGGATTGAGGCGTGGTCAGGCCCGTAGCCAGTTACGAAGATCGGGGGGTCGGGGAGGTGGGGAGACAATAAACTAGTTAATGAAAATTGAAAAACTTATCTAACTGATAATTATCATTATTATTATCACCATCATCATTATCATTGTTATTATTTTCTTTTTATTATTATTATTATTATTATTGTCACTGTAAGAACATTAAAAGAAAAAGATGCACCTATAATGACCGACATTATCAACACATTTACTAATAAAAAATACTAATGAAATACTTTTGCAAAATTTTATCAGAAGCAGCACTACTAATAATCTCTTTTTACAAGGTTGGGTGTTGAATATTGTGACTTCTCCATCTGATGCATTAACTTCTCCAGATAAGACATATGCCATTTGTATTGCTAAATGCGATACACTAAACAAAATCTTATCTTGTTTCACAGTCCATTTAGAAGTCGGGTATAAAATTTGCCACAAATACAAGGTATTTCCATTTCTAGATTTCCAGATTAATGGAAGAATATCGTTGATATTGGACAGTTCTCGAAGTACATCACCGAGTTCTCCTTCCTGGGCAGTAGTGTCCAAGCCTCTCTAACTGATCACGTCGCAGGATGTTATCGAAAAGAAAATGTTTTGTTCCCTTTTTCCGCGTTGTTCTTATACACAGGGGAGCCTAACAGAAATTACACATATGCCCCTAATTACAGAAACAACTAAAGACAATGTAACTGCGCTACAGTGAAAGTAAAACTTACAAAATTTGTCAGCATACTTTAACAAGCTGGATCTAGGAGCGAAGCCTACTTGCCTGCCTAAATGATTTACAGGCGCGACCTCCAAACAAAACACACAGAGCCCAAAATTATTGAGTTAGACATTTGTTTACACTTTTTACTTCCTTGGTCACTCACGGATCATACTATGTTGCATGTGAGTATTAATGGAATGTTTGTTGGATTGCATGCCTTTGACAATACGAATCCATTATAAAGCCGGAACGTTGAAGGAAAATCACTTGGAAAGGGAATGAGACGGAGTAACAAGGTCCTTGCAAAGCAGTCATTGTTTTGGTGTGATTACTTAGCCCACTGCTTCCGTGAGAAAAAATTTCTTG
The DNA here is from genome assembly GCA_010016025.2 of Alatinidae sp. Z8VKAUB7J3. Lineage (NCBI taxonomy): Eukaryota > Metazoa > Cnidaria > Cubozoa > Carybdeida > Alatinidae > Alatinidae sp. Z8VKAUB7J3. Next base: position 2,612 of record JAAAKM020001540.1, on the reverse strand, counting down.
TTTAATTTCTTGTTAAATTTGTAACTAAGTGAAATACAAGCAAAAATAGTCTTACTTTGGGAGACGTCATTTAAGTTCAAGCCATTGCTTTTAGCTGAATGTAGAATGTAGATGATTAAGGGCTAACGTGGTGACCAGAGTAATGGGGCTCAAACCCGTGATCCATGATATCCATGGTTTTTACCAATTGAGCCAATGAACTCCGATATTAATATGATCTATTTCATGTTTTATAAAGTATGTTAACATCGGAGGTCACCAAGCTCAGTTGGTACAGCACACGCCGCTAAAGCGTAGGCCACCAGTTTGATCACAGATGGTGACATATTTTATATTTCTCTAGTGTTCCGTTCAAAAATATCAAGCCTTTGCTTAAAACAACTGCCAGTTTTGTGGATCGACAATGCACGTCAGATATTTTATCTGAAAGTAAAGAGTCGACTTGTGCTGTAAAATACCTTATTAAGTTATAGTCCATTAAACTTGATGCAATATTTAATTTCAGAACATTATTGATATGGAGAGCACTAGAGAAATAGAAAATATGGCACCACTGGAGACTGCACACGTGGCCCACGCTTTCGCAGCGTGCGCTCTACCAACTAAGCTAGGTGACCTTGGATTTTAACATATTCTATATGTCTACTCGCCACACTAGTTCCCATTCATCCACCGGTGGACATCGACATACAGCTCAACGCAATTGGAGACCAGCCTCTTTGCGCCATGTGACTTGGCCAAACGAGGACTGCCATCCTGCTCGTCATACTCTCCAAAGCCCATTAAAGTAAGTTACTGTTGAAATGTTCATCAATCAATTTAAATAAAATAACTGTAATTTTAGATGATAGCGCAAGAGATCATTTAATGTTTCCTTGTATTGCATCACAATATCTAGTGACGTTAGCTTTGTTAGTGAAGGGTGAAAACCACCCTCAAATTCCTGTAATGGGCGGGTACATTTTCCTCACACTTTTTGAAGCTGATACACTAATGAACTTCGGTTAATATACAATGATTCTCGCCAATCTACTCTTTGGTCTCTAACAAACCGGAAAATAATTTCTGATAGTTGTAAGCGAAGACATCAACATAAGGCACATTTCAGCATCAGAAATCTTTACATCGTTAAAAAATCTTCATGAAATAAATCCGTAACAATTTTTTTTTTTACATCATGAAAGCCGATTTGCCAAAATGAATAAGTGGGGGGTCCAATAAGCTCAGAGGTGGTGGTAGGATATTCCAAAAATTGATAAACGTCTGCCCACACCAACGTTCATTAGAGACCAGAGAGTAAGTCTTTAAGGTGGAAAGTAAAGAATGATGCTATTTATTAGGGTTATAGAGACATCAACCGAAGCAGACGACATCCCAAATTTCTCAGTCTCAATGGTAAGGAACCATGGTGTAATGGCTAGCACATCAAGTTGCAACAACAAAGGACCGGGTTCGATTCCTTGTGGTCTTACGGTTTCACCATCGAGCTTTTCATCCTATGTCATCATCCAATCACGTCAAATGGTGACCCCTACGTGATTTGAACACGCTCTTTAGCCTACAGCGCCCAGCGTCAGCTCAGCAACACACACACACTGTCTCTAACCCACCACGCCAGCATCGCAACTCAACTGAACTCACACTTCACTGGAGTTCGGTTAGCTAACAGAGACAACACAACTATCGAGCCTCATGTCTTCACCTGTTTCAGGGGGGCTGTGTAATGACATCAACCGAAACAGATGACATCCCAAAGTTCTCAGTTTCAGTGATAAGGGACCATTGTGTAATTGCTAGCAGATTACATTGCAACAACAAAGGACGGGGTTCGATTACTCGTGGTCGTTCAGTTTCACCACTGAGCTTTTCAGCCTAAGTCATCATCCAATCACATCAGGGTAATACCAGAGTAATGTACATTGTTCAAACTGAATGTCAGCCACTAAAACGGTCACAACTTTTATAAATATACGAATTTTACATAAAATGTACGCTATCGTATGCGACTTTTGTTCCTCTTTTCAATGATATGTAATACGTCATTCATTTAATTAAAAGTTAAAAGTTGAAAATTAGGAAACATTTCGGCCGTGGGTCACGAAAAATAATGACGCAAGGATGTCACCTGACCCAAATTTAAACGAGTGGATTGCTAAAGATAAAATCATACAAAATTCAAAAACATATCTTTAAGTATATTTACTCTAAGATATTAGTTTTAACTTTAACGTTTTAAAATCGTAGATAGCTTCTAGAGTGTGCCCCCCCCTCCACACACACACCCCTACAGGAATAGGGTTTAATTCCAAATGCGTGTATCAACTTATACATGTGATTCATAGTTGAGAAAGCAAGGATCATATCCCACTTTGCTGACAATAACAAGTCAGAAACAATAAAAATAACAACTGATGTTGTTACGATATTATTATAATATTGTAATAATATTGTCATTGTGGGACGAAGTTTTTCGTAACTCATTCGTAATAGCACATGCAAAACAGTCTAAAGAAGAGAAACTGAGAGGATGATACAGTAGACAATCAAAACACAATGGAGCTATATGCTTATCCCGCCCCCAAAATTCTGCTCTCTCAGATCATAAACAGGAA
>JAAAKM020001538.1:0-14529 GCA_010016025.2 Alatinidae sp. Z8VKAUB7J3 | reverse complement strand
CCCAAGGTCTCCATTTTACTACAAATCAAATATGTTAATACGCAGACAGAATACCAGCATACATCTGCACATGCGTATGAAAAGGAATTGGAAGGGTTGATAATCTAAACAAGAAAGAATCAGCAACGGAAAAACGAGACTCAGGGTTTAGACTAATGATTAAATAGAATATATTCAATGACTTTATCACCTTCCCCATTCTTAATTATACTCTTTCAAACAGATTTCAGTCTTTAAGGTCAATAATAAAGATTTTGAGAAAATAAGGAATCAGAATATCATGTAGTATAACAGAAGCACATGCATACGACGTAGGAGAATGGACATTAGAAATCCTGGATAAACATACAAATGCAATCATGTACTCACCTTCTGTCCATAATTTGATGTGAATTCAAGTAAGAAACCAACCCCAAACCCAGTAATTTGTAGATTGGTAAATGTCGCTTGTTCACCAACGACGGATATATTCTTGGTTCCAGACAAAACACTGCTGTTGTTCGGTCTGTAATACAGTTTAACTGATATCCACCATTGACGAAACAGAGGCTTTGCTGCCCTTTTAGTACCCACATCTCTCACCTCTATTCGAGGCTGAATTCCGAAAATAACTGAATCGTTAGCTTTATCTGGTGTACGTATTACCTCAATATAGAATTGCCGCTCTCTCACTGTAATAGTATTGGAAATAACAGACATGTTGGAAAACCGTGGGAAAACAGGATCAGTAATGACTTCAAATTTGATCCTATAAGCACTTCCAGGATCAAAAAATTTGATGTCGGTAAAGACAGCTCTACCAGATTTTGGGATCTGAAACTGCATTGTTCCATTGACTTTGTTTGCAGATCCACCAGAGTATAGAGTTGCTTTTATGTACCATTTATGTCCTTTCCATCCTAAGTTACCGGCAAGGACATCTGGCTCGATGGAACGAACTTCCAGAATAGGTTGGTGACCGCATACAACAGTAGCATTGCAATCGCCAGGCTGCTCTGCAAGGTGCAAGCGCAGCTTTCGTTCCTGGACATCAAAACTGTTACTCAGGTAATATGCAGAATAAATCGAAGAGGGTACAGTCTTCACAAATAGCTCAAGTCTAAATCCTTTTCCAGGACTATCAACGCCAAGTGTCTTGAATGTGGCAGTTGATTCAATGAATTCCACGCTGCTATTGCCTATCAGATTGCTACCAGCATTATTTCCCCTTACCAGAGTAGCATTAAAAAGCCATTTCCTTCCTTTCCAGCCAGTATTATTAACCAGCTCGTTAGTAGCTGCATCTCGGACTTCAACGAGTGGTTGAGCTCCCAGAGGCAATGATTCATTGGCCTGAGCGGGTTGACGAAGAAGATTAAAGTACAGGATTCTCTCTTTGATGTCAAAGGCACTTGATTCTGCAGTGAAATCTACCGATGTTGGGTATGTGACGTTAAAACGTAGTTTATAACCTGTTCCTTTATGCGTGATTGCTATATTCGAAAACGAGGCTGTTCCGTTAACGAAAGCAATTGTTGTGTTTCCTTCCAGTCTTGCATTCGGATCTCCGGTTCCAGGTACAATCGAGGCTGTTATTTGCCAGACTGAATTTCCTATTCCAAGATTTTCTACTAGCCTGTCAAGGGCATCATACACTTGTAATTGTGGGGTCGACGGCAGTGGCACTGTTTCGTTGCTGTCACTTGGTTGGTTAATGAGCTTAATCTTCTTGGGAATAAGGAATAATTTGGCTGTTGATTTCTGTTCTTGCTCCTTTAATGCTTGCTTCTGAGCGAATGTTAACGTTCCATTTGTGGCATTGACAGCTTGTACTATAGGAAGGAGACAAAAAGAGGATAAAAATTCGAAGGTTTACACAAAGAGACAACAACATAAAAAAACCAGAGAACGGAAAGTATTGTCAATCAATAGAGCCCTTACGTAATGACGTCACGAAATCTATTTTTAAAGAATTTATTAAGTATCACTTGGCAGTGTTAAACCAGCTATCAAAAGCAAGAAAACAAAACATAGAGGTAAATCAATAAGATGCTGAGGAGAGAGGCCGTTTCCAATATTCAAATTTAGGCATTTTGCTGAAATTAGAGGCCTTGAACAAGTGTAGCAGTGACAAGGTACAGATGAGTCATGCATCGTATTTTGGAAAAGTTGCTGATGTTCTTAAGGTGATAAAAAATCACCCTTTTTGTAGGTGGAACTGATCAATTGTGAATGTAACGAGAGCCCAAAGCAAATTAACTTTGAAGATGCAACGTGAAACAATAAACGAACCAACGCAGACAAGTTTGACTGTTGAAATGTTAAGTAGATTCTGCAAAACTACATGATTAGTACAAATAGATGCGAAAAGCAAAATATTAGATTATTTTCGTGTGTCATATGACTATCACGTGGTAGAACGACCTTCGTAAGAAGAAATTGATAAGTGTAACTTCTGCGCTTACTACTGAGACGCAAAAGCTTTCGTTGTATTTATGTGTGATGGTCATAGCACCTCATTTGGTAGCTGTTGTAAACAGACTCACTCCCTTAGTCAAGCATTTCACTCACGTGTCATCTCCTTCCACCTCCGTACCCCCCCCTGCCCCCAACCCTCACCCTCTAGCTCTCAGACCATCTGCGCATGTCTACACTGTACACAACCCGCCTGATTGTAAGTTTATGTTATTGGTGTTTGGCAGTACATATTCTCATTGTAACTACGTCTCGTAACATGATATAGATAGTGGTAGCTTTCTAGAACGATATTATTGCATTAATAACAGTTATAAGCATACCTGTGGCATTGGTCGCTCTGACTCCACCAGTTGGGTCCACTGGTTCAGGTTCTGGTTCTACCACGGACATTGTGGTTACGTCAACTTTAAGAGCTTTTGCCATTTCACCCGTCTGGCCTGCCTCGACCACCTGTTCAGAGATCTTTTGAAGTTTTGCAAACGAAGTGGTGCCACCTAGATGAATAGGGTAGCAGAGAAAAACTTAAGGTACTCGAAACTATGATATTGTGCCGAATAGCGATTTGCAGCTACATGCCTCAAGCTTTGGACTAAAAATGGTTATTAACAAGGTATCGCTAGTAGGGGAAAGTAACATTGAAAAGCTCACACATCCGTATAACATTTGATGAACAGTTTCTATGATAAATTTCCTTCCGAGGAAGCAATATACTGTTTTTAAAAGTTATGTAATGAAATCCAATGAATTTTCGCGATAGCTGTGTAGGTCAAATATCAAGTAAAATGGAAGAGGTCCTATCTAATATTAAGGAGCGTCTTTCAACTTTACCGTGCTGACATATATGTATTTAAAAGTAACTCACTTGAGCTGTTTGATGATGGTGCCTGAGTTGTGTTTACAACATTCGATGAACCAGGGGGATCTCCGATCTCGAACTATAAGAAAGAACAGCAAATAGAGTAAAAGCAATTTGATCAACATAGCTGAAATATTTATTATAGCTGCTACCCGTTTACTGATTACGTCATTGTACAAGAATAACTTATAGTTCAAGAGTGGCTTGAAAGATTAACCTGAAGGGAGTTTTTTCTGCCCTACTTCAAGTAGGCCTATTGCGTCTTTACCACTTCATTGTGAGTCAAGAAGTCCTTCATTTTATATAAAATGGAGACGGTGCTGATGAAGGGCTCATTGACCAATAATATTCCTTTACCAACTTATAACCAGTCCACATCAAACTAGATAGAGGGCTGACCAATATTGCTTCAATCTTTGTCAGTTCGATAACTATATATTTTCAAAGGTATTTCATAATTCCCCTCACATTCAGTAACATGTAATTACTCTGCAACTTACTATCAAGACTAGCCACGTTTCCGTTTTTGATAGTCTCTAGACTGCCTCATGATAAGCAAAATTTTCGGCCTTCCCGTTTATCTACGAGTTGGATTGCTAATCACATTCAGAAGCGCTTTTGCAAGTGACATTTATCCCGTAGCTCAGACCTGCCTATGAATAATATTTTCTGATCCGCTTCCTGGGGAGTGTTGACTCATATCAGACACACGCGGCGTCTACGTGGTTTGAGTCATCATAGCCACGTTCCAATAGTACTTCTTGGCAAGGTGAAGCACCACAGAATTCAGGGATGTTACGGGACAACTGGTCTCGAACCTCCAAAAATCTCATAACTCTAGTGTTATGAGACAGCCGGAAAACATTACTTTACGATATTGACAACGAATCTACTATCTAGGTTGGGTGCTCTGCATTTACGGGAGTTTGAGAGAATACCAATTACCATTTACTTGGGAATGCGTAATATTCATTGCTTCCGAAACACGTTTGCAAACACAAACGCATTTACATTGCCGACTGAAGTAGACGGAAAAGGCAAAATAATTGTAATTCGTACCTGGACTTGTGAACTGGTTGATCGCCTTTTTCTATTCCCAGCTGATACAACTTCCATAACTCTGACTTTTGAAGGGTCGATTCTAAGAAGGCCTGCGAGGTTGCGCACCAGGTCTTTCTTAAAGAAATCGTCCTGAGAGACAGCAATGCTTCCAATACCTAGTGTTATCTGCGGTAAGACAGTTTCAAAAAAACGTTAGCTGGAGTAGAGTTTAAAATGAACGCATTTGGGAAATTGGCAAATACGATTATCAAACTAAAGATAGGCTGCTGGGATTTTAGGGTACTTCGAATTCCACCATTTTGTTAAAGCCCGAACGTAAGTTAAATTGTCTTGATTGATTGCTTCTCCTGCTATGATTAAAGGATATATTATGGGCTACATGCCACTATAGGATACTACTTTCCCTTTACAGAATTAAAACTTATTAGTTTAAAATGAGCAACCATGATCATAATATAATCAATTTAAATATTTTGATATGCTACATTTGGCTTTGGAAGATTCTGGATTTGGAAACTCTTAAAAATTGTCCATATATGGTATACGCAGGGCTAGTTATAGCCTCTAATACTACTAAGAAGTAAATGCAATCTTTTTATTGAGGTTACATGGAATTGTCCGAGGTAACAGTGTACGTACTTGCAAGAATATGAACTATTCTAAAATAAACATGTAAAATTAAAAACTAGAAACAGTGAAACATTTCAATGATGACTTTAAACCATAGCTTCCTTTAACATCCGTTTACATAATACTGAGTGAATTTCAACTCAACCGTTTTGGCTAGTTTTGCTAATGCCGAGTTCCATCTTTATTTCAAAGAATACCTTCTTTGTGAAGTTTACTCTAGATATGAAATTTAATAATTGCACTAACCCAATTATTAATTGGCTTCATATAAATATCCTTCGTTTATACTTTCTGTTGAACTCATTCTTGCCCCTTTCTGATTTCTCTAAAATCACCGTTATCAAAGGTTAAAAACGTCCGTGTGAAAAAAGCCGCTCAACCTCAATAAGGATGATTCGCCTTTTTAGACCAACCTTTGTGTTTTGTACCACCAACCATCTGCCCTTCTGATTGGTTTGTAACAATTAACAGTTTGGCTTTTAGCGCCCCTAGAATAAAGAAATTTATACTACCTCTCTGCAAGTTTTGTTTGCAGCCCAAAATATTCGTCAGTTATTAACAAAGACCCGCGAGTACCGTTAAAGGTTCTGCACCATTTTGCAGCTTGGGTGTGGTTGCAGAAATTTAGATTTGAATACTAAGAATTCTCTTAAAATTGGTAACACATACCTGTATGACTTGTGAGGTCTTGATAGTTATCGGAGCAGAGCCTTTCACCAGAATGTATAAGATTTGTGTATCTCTGTCAAAGTAGTTTGTTCCTGTTCCTCCAGGTTCATTTATTACCGGTGTGTACTTGTTAGGATTAGTTGGATCCTTTGGCATCAGATTGTATTTGCCATCTCGGAAAACGCTGTTCTTTGGCCTTATGTAAACGCCTACGAGAGAAGGAAGAAATTATTTTGAAAGCAACCCTGACAATACGTGATTGAAAGGAATAACAGTAGTATTATCAGTACGTATGTACGACATTCAGCTGCCAATATAATGTTATGACAAACAATACATGGACCATAGAAGATATCTTAGATTAGATGGGCTAAAATGAAGGGGATATAGCCGACTTTATTTAAACGTCTTTTTGCTTCAGAGGCAGCTATACCAGTGGTGTACCTACATTTTTGATAATGACATGATGTTGTCTTTGACACTTTCTCCTAATGTTAACCCTTTCCGCGACCGATGAAAAATAGAGGTCTAAGTTCTAAGACGTCTTCCGCTGTTGTCCATAATAAGTTTCGTAGGGTGGTAGATACTATGTTACAACACAATCGTGGCTTCTGCTGTCCTTTCATCGATATTCAATAACGCAGATGAGCTTGATAGTTACATTAAGAAAAGCTTGAGACCGTAGGAAATGAGGTGAATTTATTGTGACAAGAGTTACAGTAAATCGGGGATGATCTTTCCCTTAAAATAAGTAGAATAACCTGAGAAATAGTAAAATTTTACAAACCGCCTGCTTCGGTGCAAATTTACTGGTTCAAAAAGGAATTTATGCAGTGATATAAAAACAAGTTATAACTAAAAGGAAAGTAGTGATACCTGTTTCTCAGTTCTATGCATGCCATAACAAAACGTTTATTTTTAAGTTGTATAAAAGAACAAAGCTTAACTTACCTCCGTTGTAAACTTCGAGTCTTTGCGGTTTCGGGTAATAAATGGCAAACACAACTGCATCTGATTTCTCCGCATTGAGAATATGCAGACGTGTTTTCTGTGGATTGTAACTTGTAAAATAGACCTCATATGTTAATCCAGTGGCCATCAAAGTGTAGAATGTTGATATTCTTTCTTGACATGTGTAACCATGACACCATCCATGATCCATAGGGCCATTGATTAAGTCTATGTATCCTTCGGATGCCACTGCCACCGGAGACAAGCGTCGATGCTCCGTGTCATGATCTAAACTCTCGATGACTGTCATTACATATTTTATCTTATTGTTGCATTTATATGCATTCCAGTCGCTGTTGAAGCTGCAGAAGGTTTGGCCCGTCTTGCCTCTGACGATCCCCTTGGATGGATATTTGTCAGACGGTTTAATCTTTTTGCCTTCAGAGGTGCTAATCATGGCTTTAGGTATGCGGTAGTCACCTTGATAAAAATATCAAAAAGCAAGAGAGATCTTTAAGGTTTAGCCCTATCGAATCCATTTTCTTAAAACTTTCGCTACCCATTTCATTCATTATAACCCTTATAATGAAGAAATTTTGCGGGTCCATTGGCCTCCCTCCTTATTAAGTTACCCCTATTATTTGATTTCCAGAGTAATAAAAGAAATAAGGTGTAAAACTTATTGAACTTCTTTTTCTTTACTACTCAAACAAGTCATAAAAGTTACGTTCCTCTGTCAGCTGCAAGAGTTGCCTACTTTCGACAGTTAATTTTTCTTTTCACCAACGTCCGCCCCAGTTAATTGTAACCCCTCCCTTTTATTGTATTTTAGTGGAAGGACCACCACCCTACTATTACTCTTCTCCTTACAATGGGCACCCGTTAGTACGTAATCTACTCAATAGTGAAATTATTCTGAATAGACAGTCAAACCGCCAAACAGGCTAAACTAATGACAAGGTAGATGGAGCCAACAGGGTCGGTGATCCTCAAGTTTGGATACCAGGCAGAGAGGCTAGCTACGTAGCATGCTGAATCGCACGAAAGGACTACCTCTTGATCTACTTCCATAGAGAAACACTTGTAAGGCTATCGGTCTTCCACGAATAAGTATATACATAAACTATGTCTTCTTAGTTATAACATCCATAAATGTACTCAAATACTATATATCTACGTATTTACACGGTCACTATAACGTTTAATAAATTTAAATATTAATTTTTTTGCTCAGTTTAAGAGAAAATACTTACCTAAGCCATAGCTTCGGTCTCCGTTGTATTGGTACTCTGATCTTGATATCGCACTTCCTCCACCAAAAAAGGAGCCATCTTCATCAACTATGAGTACCTTCCGAAGTGCGTCACAATCCATATCCACGCAATCAGACGGATTGATCCATAGTGTAGTAGGCATATGTATATGTATCTTGTGACGCTCGTCAACATCATACAAGGAGATTTTCTTTAAATACATGGGATGGTTGATATCTCCCATTTGTGAATTTGTAGAGAGAAGACGATGCTTCTTACCACAAGAATCTTTCTTGAAGTGAGCGAAAGTGACGTTTTCGTACGTTGTTTTGCCACTGATGGTTGGATAACTCATCGGGCTATCCCAGGCCATGAGTGGTCCTGATGCAGCTCCAGATGAGAAAAAGCTAACAGTAGCACCAAAGAAGGTACCTAAAATAGAAATAAAGTGAAACAGAGGTAGGGACTATGGAAATGCAAAGGTATAGTCATGTGAGCACTGCGTGAATTACCAAACTAGGGAAACTGAGTTGTTTAGAAACGCTAAACTGGCCAAATACATTGGAAAAATACAAAGAGAGGGAAGCTATACAACATCTAGACCCAAATATACCCAAAAGTAAACAATATTTACGTGCTTCTGTTTATCCGTTCTGCAATTTACATTTTCCGTGCCCGCACATAAAATTTTATCTTTTAGCAGCAAATCTAATAATTGACGATACATGTCACAAGTTTATTCTGACATGCTATAGAGAATTTAAGCTTCGCCTATTTAAAGGTTAGTATGTTAGTATGCATTCATGTTTTAGCAATTGTAGTTCTTTCATATTTGTCGTTTAAAAAAGCCGTATATCACGTTACTGTTAACAATAAACAGATAATGAAACACACATATATATATACATATAAATTAATACATATATTAATTTCCCCGTACCCACTGACTGGAGGAGAATTCGCGAAAGATTGACACTAAAATCTCCGCCTTAGCTTTTGAGCCTAGATGGCTCAATGGTTAAGGCGTTGGTTTAGTAACCATGAGGTCGTGGGTTCGAATCCGGTCAGCGCCGTTATATGTATATATGAATATACATCTGAATTGATGGTATAGATTGCTAACATAGTCGTACCTTCTGCCGGAAAATTATAAATTTAATGTCTAAGGATCGTTATGGTAGAACGTCCATACAATAGGCCTATCAAATAATCCATTACTCCTATTTTAACACAGGGCAATGATAGAAATTACAGGTATAATAATGCATGCACTAGTAGCGGAGGAAGATGCAAAGAATGACCGAAGATAATCCTGCCGTGAAATATCTCCCATTGGACAGGCGCGAGTATTTTACAAAGCAAAAACGTCCTCCCAAAACAAAAATGAGTGGATAATCTTTGTCGAATCAGAGAGAGTGAGTCTTGAGCCGCTGAGCTATGACTAGAAACAAGGAGAAGTAGAAGAAGATGATGAAGAAGAAGAAGAAGAAGAAGAAGAAGGAGAGAAAAAGGAAGAGGAAGAAAAAGAGATGAAGTTATGTAGGATATCAGTAAAATTATTACCTGTCGGCCTTACAGCAGCATTAGTGGTTTTCTTTGTCGCCATAAAGGGCTTTTTGGCTTCTGAGACGCAGTCGTACGACGGACTGATTCCAAAAACGAGTGAGTGCTCTACTCTGATATGCTTGTCAGATGTTTGATGGCTGAGGGATCCAGGGCCATATGAGTACAAAGCCATACCATGTCCACTTTCACCAACTATACAGTTTGAAACATGAATCGATGTTTTAGAATACGTGAAGATTCCAAAGTCGAATGCTTTCCATACCAGGAATCCAGATACTTTGTTGCAACCAGGCTGGGTATCTAATAAGGAAATATGAAGTATCAAACAACTATTTAGTTCTAATATAATGTCTCTTTGTCACATATATTGATACATGATATATTGATCTGTAGCATATGAGACCTCTAAAAAACCATCTTACGTATATTCTGACCATCTACAATCTATGTACTTTAGTAGACTAAAGATTATCGAGTGTGTAGGATTGGAAATGATACGTTTTGAAAGATGACAGAGAAAGGAAAAATACGTTACATCGTCATTGTAACCTCGTAAGGACATTTCATGGCGAATAAACTTACAAGACCTATGCTCGAGACTTGAATGAAATTTGGTTGCATGCTCATGCATGCCCATTGGAATCATTATGATTTTAAATTGAATCACCGAAATGACGTTATCTGTATTACCAGAGTACTTTTAGCTATAATTTAAAACTCACTATTTGTAATTTTTTATGTTAAACTCTAGAACAGTTAATTGACGAGTTACTTACAACACCACTTTTTATTTCAACAAAACGTAAAGCTCTTAAAAAGATCAAGTTTCCTCTTGTTACTTCACACGCATCATCATTATTATGCTTGAGTCTCTATATCACACTTGTTGAGGGGCTTGAATGAGGTAAAATTTTGGCAGAACTTTCATTGTCGCGATTCGCAGTTGATTGGAAGACGGTAAAGGTTTCTCCCCAGCACTGCTAGATCGGGTCGGTTGGAAACTCTCCTACAATTCTTTGTGTGTGGCCTTTATGCCAATCAGTACAATCCTTGTCTCAGACTCCAATCCAGAGAGGAGATCTCCACTAACTAGTAGAGAAGTTTCATCGACAGAAGTGTACAAAATTATTATCAGTCACTTTATTTGACCAATTGTTACATGATAAATTACAACTTACCTACATACGGGACATGAACTCCATGAGTGGCGGCATGAACTTCATTATTTTTCCACCCTAATACATTTTTGCCTGGTGTGCAAGTTTCCCCTGCAATCTTATATCCAATTTTCTCAACCCCAGCAACTACGTTATCCTCAAGCACAGTATAACCAGCCTTTACCATATCAAAGGCGCCTTGCCAATGAGGATCAAAGTTTGGATTAGGGTCTGTAATAAAGCCAAGAGCTCGTACATACACCAAGAGGTTAGATACCAATCGGTTATGTGAGCTTCGTACACGTATTCCTGAACCAATTGCTTTGTTGATCACATTGTTGACGACGTCTACATTGTTGGTTGTGAAGAGTCCAATGGCAGTTGAAAAACATTTAGAGAAGGAGCAGCCTCTAACGGAGGAACTGTTTCCTTTTTGTTGAAGATTCACATACGCCAACGCAAACCTAAACAGGGTTTAATAAAAAAGAATAACCAAACTTAAATAACACATTATTAGGTAATTTTTTTTCACTTCTATTTATTGTATATTAGTATACTATTGTATATTTGTATACTAGTATATTTTTAAGGCAATGTGACCAGAGGAAAAACAAAACACCAAAATATGATCTTATCGGTACATTATGGTGATGGTACTAAACGTAATCTCGGGACATATATAGTTTTATATATGTTCATGTATCACTAAAGAAACGTTTTCAATTGAAAGTTTAAAATTTCCTACTTTTAGAACAAATTTTTTACCTTTCCCCATTTTCAACTCCCAATCTCTCAAAACCATTTTATAATACCTAGATTTAGGCTTATTTGAAAGGACGCTCAAAGAGTGCTAACAGAAGGGAGAGTTTGCGAATGGTCGTCGAAGTAGTTTATGATACGCAGTAGCTCACGCTATCAATATCTTTTTAAAAACACCCTAAAAATGGAAATTTCAGTCGGTGTATCTTCCAGAATACTTAAGTCGCCCAAACTATGTAGGTATTTTTTCAATACAAACCTTGGAGTTCTCACAAACCTTTGGTGATTTTGGCATGAATGCTCCTGGTGCGAAAAATTCTGTGTCCCCACTTGACACTACTGATCATAATTTGGCCCACTGGGCAAAAAAGGTTCGCCGCCCCTGTCTTAAAGCCTTTTGCAAATTTATAGAGCCGTTACTCCCAGTTGATATAGGGCTATACTTTGTGTCTGGATAGTTGGTGGCATGATTAGCACTTTCACGTCGTTATAATTCAGATTCCACTAAAAACAGTTTTCGTGACGTCATTACTTTATTACTCTTTTATTCAAAACAGCGAGAAATTTAAATGTTTGTATGGAATGATTTTATTGGTAAAAAAAACCCCTCTGCATTACCTTGGATCGTAGTCTTCATTCCATCCGAACTGTCCTGCATCCTGAAAATGAACATTACTGAACTGACCCTTTCCAGCCACCATTTTACCCCCTTGTAGTGCGGAGGTTACTAACACTCGAACACCAAATCTATCTTTACTTGTACTTCCGGATGGAGAATCCCCTCCCTTGATCACCACATTACGCGTCAACAGACCAACTTTCGCGGCAAGCCGAACGCTATATTTACCCATTTGGTGTCTTCCCCCAAGATGTTTATAGGATAGTTTTCCGTTAAGAGTTAACGTTTTATTGTCAGATGATATACGTTTAATGGTGTGTTCTTCAGTTTCAGTAGGCCTGAAAGAGCTTGTTGAGATTACAATTGAATCACCAACTGACCAATCCACGGCATCATCTAGGTTAATAGATGAGGTACCAGCGTCAGCGGTCCGTGATAAACGTGTCCAGTGAATCTTGTGAGGTTTACCAAAAACTTGAAGCTCGCCACCGTCCACTGCTATTGCTTTTGCGCCTGCGTTGATGCCACTAGGCAACACCAGGTCAGGGGTTTGATGGCTTCCAGTTAATTCAATAATGACATTATTAACCATCGGCTTCTCTCGAGTTCCTACGATTAGTCGTCCTGCTCTACCATTGGCTACGCCTATATAAATGAGGTTTGCAGTCACGTGATGTTCCTTATTTGGATCAAGCTCAAGAACACCATAGATATACAAACGGTCTAATTTAGGAGTTTTTACATCAAGGGACATGTACCATTGTGACAAGATCATGACTTTGTCTCCATCTTTAGGAAGAACATTCTTGTATCCGCCCCAGCCTTCAAGAGTTCCTTCCCATGATGCACTTTTACTCCATTTCTTTGTGTCGTTGCTGGATGGGCCCGGTGGTGGTGGTGGGGGCGTAGGTGCTATACATTCATTGTAGTAACATCGATATACCTTAAAGGAAACAGGCCTTGTAAAGTATTGTTGTGATTTTCTTCCCTTCCATATGTAGGTCATAACTTTCTTTCCTTTGTCAAAATACCAATCTCCATGTTTGCTAGTGACGTTGTTCGGAATCCGTGCAGATCCATTCAACTTTGCACCAGTCGTTGTGAAATAGTCTGGTTTTTGTCCAAATTTGTGACTAAGGTACAGAAAATCAGTTGGATGCAGTTCCGACAGTGAAGCTTTATACGAAATATTAGTAAATGGTGGCATCTTGAGAAAACCGACGTTGATGTTGTCTCCTTCGGCTACAATACCGGTCCAGCCCAAGGGATGGGTAAGACCTTTTTTCTTCCAGGGAACAGTAACATTTCCGTGTTGATTCGTAAAGACTGCATTTATCCCATCTAATGACTTGGGTCGGATATCATTAAAGGCTAAACGCAAGAAACGGACCCCCTTTTTGCATACTGCTCCTTTAACTTTTCCAAGACTTGCAGCACGATTTACTTCGCAAAGTTTTGGATCAAGTGTACCCATATCCGGCACGATTGATGCACCTGGGTACCCTGTGAGAGACCCATCTAAGTCTTCGAAAATAGCTTCGTGTTTCCATTGAAAACCAACTGTTCGATTGGCATTGATTCGTTTGATGTTTTTGAACTTTGTGACAAACCCCCCTTGAAAGACTTTACAGTGAGAGCATGGACTGATAATTGAACAACCAACTTTATCGAAATTGTGAAAGGTGACATTGGCAACTGTTAGACGAGGCGTCTTTGGCAACTTTATTCCAGCTGAAGTACATTCTCTATGTGAACTGATCATTAGTTTGTTGTGTTCCTTAAGTTTACTATAACCAGCAATACATGTGTTTGCCACCATAGCATCACCCCATTCCGTGCCCTCTACATTAGCCTCAGTGATTTCAATCCCTGCTAAGTCATTATCGGTGTACACTCCTCCAACAAATCGAATAGCACCACCAGAGACTACTTCAGCACCTCTCATGTTATTCCAGGCAAATAAGTTTTCGAAATGGGCGGGATTTGCTTTACTGGCTCCGCAAGAGCCATCACCTTTTGGATGGTATATTGGGAAGATCCACAGGCCATATCTTCCAAATGTATGGGCACTGTTATTGTAAAACACTTTCATGGGAACATTTCTAGTGGAAAAAGAAAGAGAACGAGGGAGTAAAAAATTGGCTTTTCCAAATCTGGTAACAACAGGGAATCCAGAGGGGTACTCAGGTCATCCCCCCCCAAAAAAAACCTACGAAGAGTCCTTAACAAATGTTGGCTTTTCATTTTGACTAAAGATATGCTGTTTTAATGGTATGGTTGGTATTAGAATGATGATTAGCAACAAAAACAATGTTAACTTGGGTGACTGAGGGCATATGGTCCAAGGAGGTCAGTGAAATCCATCTTGTCAAATGCTGAAACTGACCCCTGAAGTAGCCCCCACCCTCCCTTTGATCATTAGCTGGGTCCGTCACTGTCTGGTATGTCTCGTACATATTTACAGGATGTACGGTATATATCTTTAGGGGACATATACACATTCTGAGGCAAAGAATTGTCAGGTAGACTTCCGACTGTTGATAACCGTTT
>JAAAKM020001536.1:0-14530 GCA_010016025.2 Alatinidae sp. Z8VKAUB7J3 | reverse complement strand
TAGTGGCTAAAAGATGGGTTGAGGCCCCCAATTTTTTTGCTCCGCCACCCCTGCCCCGCTTTTTAAGAGGGTTCACCGATTTTCCAGAAAGGGTTACTCAAAAATTTCGTTAATTGGTGAAGAGGCTGGCCCGTACGCCTTAAATTTAAGCATGCCCTACAGAGTCTGGCTACGGTACTGTTAACGTATCGATGTTAAGAAACTGAAAATACGCAAACCGAATGTTTTCCGTATTAATCTCCTTCAAAAAGGCAAGGTTTTCTATACTTGTACGTGATACGTGAAGTTTGTTTGAAGGCTTAGAGAGTGATAAAACCTGCTGATGTAACGTTACTAGATAAAAGTCTCAAGAGGGCTATTATCTTAAAGTGGCACTGAACACATAGCAGATAACACATAACAGATCAATTAACAGATTGCGTCCTCATAATAATTACCAAATGATTCACTCTTATAAAGACGTGAGAAACGATCGACATTGATTAATTGTGTTAATTGACCCACGTGGAGTAATCATTATCTGAGAATCCTATTATAGCAACACTCCTACATCCGTCGGGTAAAGACAGCGATGTGTTCTTGTTGTGTTGTTTCGTAGGCAGTGACAGTAGATTTCGACCTATTTGCATCAAAATGTTTTCCCTAGCAAAAGTTTCTGTTTGCTTATGTCAAAGCATCGTTGTTAGCAGGCTGTTGAACGAGGACTGATACAACCTGTCGATGAAAAATCATTGCAACCTGTGGCTGCACATGTGACCTGAAAGGCAGGGAAATTTCAACTTAACATCGATCATTGAACGACACAACAAGTTCATTTGTTTTGATATTATTTTAAGTACTGTTGTTTGTAATTTGTATAATAGAATAATATGAATATTAGTGTAAACATATTAGGTGCAATCAGAGCATTAAAGTTTAAAATACATTTTCTCTTCTTAGGCCTTTTCATGTGTTGAAGGCAACAAACATACACCTTGACCTTTTGAGCAGTAAATAACGTAGGTGAAAGTTTTAACGTATTAGTGGTCATTTCAGTAGATACGTTCTTCTAAGATCAACCCAATCATTAAGACTGACCACACTAGTCGTCATGTAAAGCAATCAATGCGCATGCCAAACTTTGTTGATTTAACGTCGACTCTAAAGAATTTGCATCGGGGATATAGCTCAGTGGTAGAGCATTCGACTGCAGATCGAGAGGTCCCTGGTTCAATCCCGGGTGTCCCCTGCTATGCTGTAGTTTTTGCTTACGGGTGAAAGTGTGATTGTTATCTGTTCGAATTCAATAACTGATACGACAAATTTTGCGGTACAGAACTTCGCTTGGCCGCCAAAACTATCTGACACTATGGCCAAAACATGACCTATCAAGGAATTGTATCGACCAAGAAGCACTGACTCTAGTTCTGCAATTGTAGAAAACGTTTAAAATGTTAGCATGTAGTAATTACTTATGTTTATCTTGTAAAGACGAACACAGTTGTAATCCATGAATTAGCTTACATATTTCTTTAACAAGAAACCGTTCACCAACTAACATTCACCAAAACTGACATCCTTCATGCATTACTCCTTTATAGAATAGATCATAACAGTAGAAAGGTATAACGTAGAGGAAGGGGGAAGAGGATAAAGAAAAAATAATATGCAAATAAAAACATTAGTTCATTTAGTGATTATCATGCATACGCCCTTAAAATTAGTTGTACTGAGTTCTAGGAGGGGACAACTGATTTTCAGCCATTGAATGGTTACGAATGATGCATTTCGGACTGTTTGCAATTAGCTTCTATGACAGTACGTACAAGTCGTCATAAGCTATTCAAGCAGAACTTGTGGCCTACCATGTCGAATACGTGTATACAGTAGTATCCAAAAGCTAAAAGAGAAGCGTAAATAACATGCAAGGATTTATTAACTAGCAGTCTCTCAATCAAAGAGCCCTGATGAGCTGTGGGTCCGATATTAAAACTGCCCTAACTAAAAAGAAAAACCACCAAACAGGCTATCTAATAAATAAAGGATAGGTGTGCGTCCAAGGGCGCCCCTCAACTTTGGCTACCGGGCAGAAAAGCAAATCATGAGGCAGGTTCAACTGTCCAGTAGGACCACTTCTCGCGGATTATGTCATCAATGAGAACGGATACCACATGCATTCCTTGCCAAAAGGCCGACAAACTCCTACAATGCTAATGGGTTGTGTAACGGAAGGAAACAAGCTCAGCAACTTGATATAACGGCCCCTTTCTTTGTAAAAAGGATTTTGTAATGTTTATGGCTTCATAAAAATTGCTTGTATTTCATCGAATTCAAACTTTACAATGGAATAACCGTTCTCTTTATTACATATATCCTAGATATTATTACGATACTATTCGTCCGGATACAAAGTAAGTGGTCTTTGAAGGTTGGAACGGAAATAACTAAGTTGGAAGGGGATACATTGCTTTTCAAGGAAGAGCGAAAGTATTGATGACATAATAGTGGTTTTCCTGAAGACTTTTATGGTTCAACAGATTTTGTCCACAATATTTCACTTGGTTCCTTTAACGGTATTTGAAATATCGACGCAGCAGCGTCAGGGTGACGTAAAGCACCTGGCTAAAATCCAAGAGGGCCCAATCGCGTCACAACCTGTTTGAGACATGGCGTTCTTCACTGCCACTAGTAAAGAACTCCATGGTTATAGCATTTAACCTTTGACAACGACAATGTTTTGACTTGCTTTTGGACTTCAGTATACAGTAATGTTTATATTCTTGAAACTAAGGATTTTAGTTTCTTAGTTGATTTTAACCACAAATAATAATACCTTCTTTGTAATTTATCTTTGTGAGATATTGCGTTTTTGTATATTTTAGAAAACTTCCTAAGATGTAGCAATATATTGTCTCACAAGTATTCTTTGAGTCATAGTCCGTCGAGACCCTCTTCGAATAAAGTCACATCCAATACATTATTTTGTTAAACATTGAAAGGAATTCTTTTTGTTTGGATTCGTTGCCTACAACCAAGGATGATATTTCACCCTCTACTGAAATTGAAAGCAAATTAACAATTTTGTTGTTTTTCCGTCGAAACATATGTCAGGGAGTCTCTTTACCGTATTCAATGTTTTTAGACAATTTGAGGAATTTTTCTGTGACCCTATTGCAGCAAAACGGATGCCAATTTCGATAGAGATGGGTTTGACTCAGTTGCATCCAGATTTTGGTAAGAGCTATCAAGTGATGCCAGCACCAAGCATGGAATTATCGATGTAAGAATTGTTTTGTTTGCTGTGCACGATCATTCCCTCCTTGCATTTAAAGAGAGAAAGAGGGCCTTGCAAACTTGTACTGATAGAATGACCTCGTTTTGATATAGAACAGGAGGTCGTTTATAGCTGACCGGGCAATATACCTTTATTAGGGACTTTGTCAAATGGACGCTTAAATGAAGCACCCTGAAACCAATATGCAATACAGTACTCTTGGAAGGGAAAGGGAAGAACTGGATTAATAACAATGCACTTGAGAATTTATAGCAAGGCACGAAAAGTTTTGGTATGTTTAAAAACTGTATCATATTTTGTTTAGAAAGAGTACAGATTGAGTATTTCTGAAATATCACTCGCGGTGTTTATAGTAAATATGAGTTACTCCAATTCAACTGTAATGATGAATGCTCATTATTCATTCAGAAAACAAAATATTAGAAAAGTAGTCACTGGCAGTGCTAACACATAGAAAATCTGATACAATAAATATCGACCACTAATTTCTGGCGAATTGACTCCAGTTCAAAGTCCGCAAACTAGCACAACAGGTAGGACCCCTTGACGTATCTGTGCCTCGCGTCCCTAAAGAGCTAAATCCGGCCTTGTGAAGCCATTGTGGGTGAGTGGCTAGGGTGGATCTATAATTCGATGGTCGTAGGTGCGAAGCATCCAACACATCCCTTGGAATCTTGGTACAGTGTAAGCTGACTGTAACGGTCACCTAAAGGACTGACCAATTTTTGGCGTTATAGAGGAGTGGCCGTTCTGTACAAGTTATGTAAGAAAGGGGAAAATTGTTAGTTGATGACGTCATATTTTATCTGATAATGAACAGAATATGCGTAAAATAGGAATGAGCCGTTTTATAACAATGCTTTTAATGAGAAGATTTAAAAGCTACAAAGACGGAAAATAGTCAGCTATATTTCTCTGCCTCGCAACACGTCTTTTGGCAAGAACAAATTTAGCGATTGCATCCTCCGCCTTGGAAACATGCCCTAGTATGTCAGTGTGTCCATGTTCAAGAGCAAAGGCGGCCAACTGATTTGCGTAGGATGCCGCCGTTTCCAGTATAATACATGATTTCGGTTTTTCTTCAATGAATTGGTGGTGGTGGTGAATGGGGAATTTAATTCAACAATTGGCCGTTATACACAGGGGAAACATTAACCTGGTCCGTATGAAAGTGACCGCTGACCTCGTTAGAGATGTGACCGTTCTATAAAGCTAAATTACTATGAAAATTGTAACAGCTGGTTAATTGATGACCACTATGGACAGGTGGCGGTTCTATAGAGGTGGCCGCTAAGGCAGGTTACACTGTACCTTCAAGGTTTGTTCCGGTGCTAGCGTAACAAAAAATTATGGAACTCATCCATAGCGGAAGAAATTAGGTCTGCATCAACTCTTCTTCGAGAATCTTGTCTGACCTTCCAGTGTTTAAGAAAAGAATCACACTGACGAAATGCATTGTAGATATAATTCACGATCTGTATTCTGTACCTTTTTCTCAGATGGATCCCTGTGTTCAAATGCATACGTCTCATGTAAAATTTATACTAAATTTACAGCAACTCGATTCAGTCCCTTACAGAAACTTACTCTTGTTAAAACTTCTGTAGGGCTGCGGTTACTTGCGGGTTATTTCTGGGAGAAAAAACTGATATCTTTGTCCTCCGCAATTCTGAGACAACGCTCCATTGCAGCTGTTTGAGGTTGGAAGTTCGAAAGCTTTAGAGAGCCATTAAACTTTTCCATAGCATCGCAAATGGATTTAATACGTAGGACCAACAAAAGGAAAGCTGTTTTTACTGCTAGGCCACGGAAAATGAAACCCTTTAACGTAACTAGATGTCCAGTATTGATTTTGTGCCCACTTTCATGGAACAAACATATCAGTAAATTTGGTCAGGACAACCTTGATTCATGGTCCACTAATAAAGATAGTAACACCTTTTCATTGTAAAACAGATTGAGCTAGGCAGAAAAGTAATTGAGTTAATTTTCTGCTGTAAGGTTAATTTTGAGTTACTTGCTATGAATGAATTTGTTGTAGTTAATGGCTGTCTAGTTATAAAAAACATCCTCCTATGTGACAAATTCTATTAAGATTACACCATCTAATCAAGTTTCACTTGGGTTAATTAAGGGCAGACTTTTTTACTAGTTTCTAGTTTCTATTTTCAGGCATATTGTGAGTTTTCCATCGAATTTAAAATATTCTGTACTAAAACATATTACAGTTCTGATAAACTCTTTATTCTTTCACATAGTAAATCTGTTTCCGCATGTCCATAGAAGATGTCAACGGTACCACTAATTGTTAATTGCTGTAAAGTGTAAAAAAATTGTGATCGTTCTGTGAAAAAGAACTTGAAATTAACAAGTTGTGAGAGGAACATGGTTAACCTGAAGTTTAAAGAGTTAATGATGAAAACTAGACAGTTTGAAATTCTGCACGTTAATGAGTTAGTTATGTTTTTAGTTATTTAGTTATTTAGTTATTTAGTTAGTTACTTAGGTAGGTAGGTAGGTAGGTAGGTAGGTAGGTAGGTAGGTAGGTAGGCAGGCTCGTAGGTAGGTAGGCAGGTAGGTAGGTAAGTTGGTAGGTTGGCAGGTTGTTAGGTTGTTAGGTTGTTAGGTTGGTGGGTTGGTAGGTTGGTAGGTTGGTAGGTAGGTAGGTCGGTAGGTAGGTCGGTAGGCTGGTAGGTAGGCAGGTAGGTTGGTAGGTTGGTAGGTAGGTTGGTAGGTTGATAGGTTGGTAGGTTGGTAGGTTGGTAGGTAGGCAGGTAGGTTGGTAGTTTGGTAGGTTGGTAGGTAGGCAGGTAGGTGGGTAGGTGGGTAGGTGGGTAGGTGAGTAGGTGGGTAGGTAGGTTGGTAGGTTGGTAGGTTGGTAGGTAGGTAGGTAGGTAGGTAGGTAGGAAGATAGGATGGTAGGTAGGTAGTTAGTTTCAAGGGCGAAACTGAAAGTTGATGTTTGCAACTAAATTCCTCTTCGATGCATTACCAACCGTTCCAACAACTGCGCACCTATAGCTTCCTCGCACCTTTCAGCCCTTTTCAGTCCAAGACTACGCTCATTCACTTCATCCTACATCTGTCTTTAATGTCATCTTATTTTCGCTTATATTTTTTCTAATTGCCTTACGATATTTATCTACCCGATATCTAGCTATTTAAGTCCTTATTTTATTCTTTATATGTCGTACATGCCCAGCCACTTTAAACTAGACAATATCTCACCCTTCACGATATATACTCTGCCTTTTCCCTCTTTTCTTTTTTCTATTCATTCCTCTTATATGTTATAATTATCTGCATTCATTATTCAATCTTTGTTTTTCAATCAAATGTCTGGGGAACTCAGTTTTTGTCAAGTCCGCGATTTTGCTCGACGTTTTAGAGCTGAAAAATTGACTTACTTAGGTATCTTCAGTTTTAAACTCATGGGAGTTTCCTTCATCTGCTAAAACGGTTAGTTCAGCTGCCGCAGCTTTTGCAACCATTCGGTTATATTCCTTCCATTTCTCTCTGTATTTATCAATCTAGTATTATCAGCTTTCTTAAAGACAAAACCCATCACCTTTGTCAAATCTCCACTTTAACTCTAATCTTAATATAATTCTCAGTTCATGTTCACTTCAAATAAGGTTTATCTCTCTATTGTTTATTTCTATTTTATCCTTTTTGTTCAGGATAGACGCACAAGTATGTGAACCAAGTAACACTTACATCAATAAGACCAGGGCCAAACTGACTTTCTCCAGGATCTTAACGATGTTCAGGGAGAAATATCGTTATTAACAATCCAGTTGTGCGTTATTAACATTCCTTTGTTAAACAAAGCATCAAGTGCCTCCCATTACAAAACATTTGTTGAAATTCTGATTGTAAAACCGGTTAAAACATGAACAATGTATTCCTCAAAATTCTTGGCACTCACTTTCAGTGTTCTCGATGTCCATCAGAGTAGGTTAAGCGATCTGTTTTCTATTGGTTTCTTTGTCCCTTGAACAAATATTAAGAGTGATCATCAATTTCAATATTAGAGGGTACCTACACCGTAACTTCGATGATTAGCCTCTGAACTGAGATTTTCCCCAAAACTAAGCAACATTTGAACCAGAGTTTCTCAATGAAAGAGAGACTCTGTTTTAACCCAAGTTAAGTGAGATTACTCTTTCACTGCGTTCAGTTGAAAGCGAGGCTCAAAATTACACTAGGTTGTTCCTGACTTCCAACTGTTCAATACTCAAGTAACAAATATTCACAGCTGTGGGTGGCACAAACTGAAGATAACATCTTTTGACAATAGTGCAGCGTGTTCCTTGCATTCGTCTCCAGGAAATTCCGGTAGATTTGATTGTTTACTAATTTTGTGCCTTAGTCCAAACTTCACCATTGAGCCTCTCTATGGTTCAAATCAGCTCGGTCTCAATGAGCAACTTGGTATTTAACAGAGTCACCTAGAGTTAGGCTAAAACTTTCCTAATTCAAATAAAAAATTCCGGCATCCTTAGAGGTAGGAAATACCCATTGTCGAATGCATGTGAAGTTGATTTCAAAAGACCAACTTCATGCGATCAATTGATGTTATGGATTTGCATTGCCAAACATGCTCAAACTACTGTAGCAGATTCTCTTTTCCGAAATGGAGTAGAAAAAAGCCTCTGTTTCATGTAGGTCCAAGAAAATTTGTTGTAGAAGACTGGAGATAGGCGACCAAACTTGTAACGCTAGTTAGACACGGACGGTCTGGGTGACTTTGGTGGAAACGACGGTCTCAGTAGCATTTTCACAAATCGCTGAAAATGTTTCAGCACGTTTGGAGTAATCTACGATCAATTGGTGAAAATTTGTAATAAATAGATTGAATTAATTAGTAGCTTATTTTGTCGAGGCAATCCTTTCATAGCTTATAACTCCAAATGCGAAGAAGATATTTTGATAGCTTGTAGAAAGCTCTATAAAGAATATGTTACTGGCATCTTTCCATCTTTCTTCTTAAATATGCACTTCACGTTTGGTCGGATAAAGCGGTCATTTTCAAATCATAATTTTCGACCTTTTAGATGCCTTAAGAATATCATATTAAATCAGGTTTTAGGTCAATCAAGCAAGGAAGTAAACAAACCTTGTCATACATGAATTAATACATTTTAACACTTTTAATGCAAGTCTGTAAGGAGGCCTTCAACACTCAAACTCAAACCAACCTCTTAAACAACCCACTAAAACTTTAAATACTTTTGACATAAAGAGTTAATAGCATCCGTTTCTTACTTATTAAAAGGCACTGAAAATCACACCTCCCGTGAATAATGTTTAGATTAAGTTTTCCACACAAATATTTACATAAACAGTGCAAATTTTTATCGGGTTTCCTCTAAAATTTCAAATTCCTAGCACCGTGCTTTATCAACTTCACAATTTGTGTTTAATTTCCACATGTTTTCACTAAATAGAGAGCTTTGTATCCTGCGGAAATCCATACATAAAAGAAACCCACCTAAATAGATAAGGTGAAAGGACTAGAACTAATAAACGAACCCCAATCTAAACATTACATAAATCTGAAGACAGATCTGCCAGATATGAAACGATGTATGGGATATAAAGTTTATATGGCAAGTCGTTATATTCTGACATTCGTTTCAGACAATTCAACAATCCGTTTCTAAACTTTGTAAGGAGTAAATGGCTCTGTCAAGGCTGCATGCATGCATGGGCTGCATGCCTAGCTTGGTAACATTAGAAGCGATCTTGTTTACCTAAGAAAATCAGTCGTCTTGTAGAGAGATTTTAAGCATGCTTAAAATTGAGAGAGCTATCACCTTGCACCAAACAACATAATATCAACAAAATGTAATTCTTCAACAGCTCCTCCCTACGGTGTTTAAGACATTGCTTCTGGCTTCCACGGTTTTATACTCGTGGAAGCATTTTTTAAAATAGAAACAGGAAAAACCGTCCTTCGGAAATATAACACATTTTCTTTTTTAGTAAGAAACTGATAATTTGGGCTTAGGCTCAGTGCTCTTATTTTTTCGCTTGCAAACAGGCTCATTTGTTCCTATTATGTTCTTACGATAGCTACCTCTTGTAGACAAACGAGTTGGGGATCTGCATGAAAATGGTTGGTTTGAGGGGGAAATCATGTACTGTAACAACAAACCCGGAGAGTACAACATTTCATTAAGCGACGGTTTATTGGACTACATAAGAGTCGAAGACATTGATGGCGTTGAACTAATTTTGTTGTAAACCACTACGTAACAAATTATGTTTTTATGAGTTTTCATTCATCCTGGTGTGGTTCTAAATTGTTCTTAATGTTTTGACAATCTGAGCCTCAATGTTTTTACTAAATTTGTTCTTACTAAAAAAGTGTAGTGGCAATCACATTAAAAGATGTGTATAGTCAAAGCAAGATACATTTGTAGTGGAAAGGGTACCCAATAACCTCAGATATAATATAAGTGATGTAGAAAAGACATCCTCTCGCAGAATGGTACATTTTGCTGCAGAAAAGGTAACGTCTTGTCACAGGAGAGTTGCGTGGCCTTTCAAAATGAAAACTTTTTGTTACAAAAATAACATGCACTTTAAAATAACAATTTAAAATGAATTCTTTATGTAAAAGATTATTATCCTTGCAGCAATAATCTCCGGAGAGAATTGTTCTGAAACACTCTGAATATGCTTTTGCCAATCGATGGGTTGATTTCTTCCTAAATGCTTTCTGCTTCTTTCCAGAGAAAGAGCAACCTAGCAAAAGGAGGGCTTAACCACATTAAACACCCCTTACTGTAGGCCTACGCTCCTTGATTTTAGAGATTTTACTACCCACCCTCAGTTCTCGGACTTCACATATTGATTAGGTGGTTTTTAAGGTCGTTTTGAAATATTTTTATAAAATTACTTGGGAAACGTTGCCATATTTGGACCTCTGAGGCTAGAACCCTATTGTTTTATATGTCACATTATTCATTTTCGTATCTCCAACAGAAACGCTTTTCGGACATGCAAACGTTGCAGAAGACAGTCTATATCTCTTCATCGAACCTTTTCTAGCAATTGTGTATTTTCATAATAAATTTTGACATACATCTTGACAGAATGTACAGACTACAATATTTATGACAAAACCCTAGTGGCTCCTTGTAACAAGGCTTTTTGCTAATATTGTTTTTAGTCATATTCAGTCCACCGTTGCCTCCGTTCCCTTACGATCCGGCTTTAATAGCCACTCCTCCACGTGATAGAACGAGTATCGGAAGTTAATTATCAGAGAGAGTGCAGTAAAATTATGATAAATGGCTTTTTACACACCTTTGTTGACAAAGAAAGTTGTTGGTTTCGCTTCCGTTTCGTGTGTTCTTATACGAAAGACCACTGACCAGGACATGGAATTTCACACTTGGATAATCATGTTGTTGTCATTTTGCAAACACAAGATGGCCCCATGGTGATTAATTGATGAGATGTCATTTCAATGAAAATTCCTTGTGTTAAGCTCAAGGTAAAGTATCCATAGTCGAGAAGAGTATGATCGTGACCCAGTGGAGCTTAACCAAGATCTTTGCGCAGTTTGTGTGTAAGAAGATCACAGCAATTGTCGGTCGTGAGGGAATTCCTAATGTTTTGAGTGGAACTGATATTACCAGGTAACAAACTTCCAAATGGAACCATAACTGGATGGGCTGATTACACACTGAAATCGAAATTCGTGGACATGTATTATTTGTTGTCACTTCCTGAAAGGAATAGCTGTTGGTTAAAATTTTTATAGAGAGATCCGAAAGGCTGTGTTCAAGGGTGTTATGAATCGTCAACCTCAAAGCTCAACGTTACCGTCCGATATCATTCCTGTCCCACAACAGCAATCCTACTTTCGGCATCAAAATACCAGCTATGCGAATCAACATCCACCAGTGTCATCGGTAAGAAGTTCGGATCGACCTGTACGTGGTGCTAGCCCATCGTTCTACAAGCTGATACGAACGTTAAGAAAAACACATCCCGTTGGAGAGCGACCAGCACGAAGGGAAACCCGTATTGATCACGAAACTGGAGAGACGTTGAGTGAGGATGGAAGTCCATGCCTAAGCAGGTTTGGAACTTCTGAAAGAAAGAGGAAAGGTGTTTCATTTACACCTGACACATTGGTGTTAGATGCCATCACTAAGGGATCTGCCTTCGAGCTAGAGTCGCTGTTGAAAAATAACAACATCGATTTAAGTCAGCTGATCCCAAATGGAGATACGCTTCTACATCGAGCAGCGTTTGAAGGAAATGTCGATGTTATAAAAGTGATAATACGTTACGGAGGAAATCCCAATCAGAAAAATAGTGATGGGTGGCCTCCAATACACTATGCATTTCAGCAAGCTCATTTACCAGCAGTTATTTATTTAATTGAATGTGGCACAAACATGACGGACTACACGAAGCGAAGGGTGGAAGAATTCAAAGCAGTAAAGGAGATATGCAGTCAGGTTTATAAAGGGGAAGAAGTGTACGTTTGAATTTAGGTTTGCTGCTATTGCTATTTGTGGATAGGTATGTAAATTTGGCATCTCAGTTGGTGCCCGGTCGTGTACTGGAGGCACATAACTTTAATCAATAGAAATTAACTAGAATAGAATAAACCATGCTAAACCGTATGATGAGAGTCATCAAGGCAATGTTGTAGTTATTGTAGTTGTAGTTACGTGTATTAAAATTCTGCATGGAGATGAATGTAGACACGTCTTGTTTTCAGTTGATGCAGTCCATACGAGGTTTTGGTCTGATATTTCTTACAGTAGCTGGTTTACAAAAGAATTAAAAATCAGCCATCCATGCGAAAAATCATAAAGCTTTTTTATGGTTGTGTATGTGTCTGCAAACGTGTATTACAAAGTGTTTTGAGATACGCCCGTCACTTGGTGCGAATAAAATTTTTAATCAGGCCAGGTGCTGCCTAGTGTATTGCCTTAGAACAACATTGCTTTGTACATTAATGAATTTCGTTGTTGAAATATTTGAAAAGTTACAAATGATGGCCCTACATTTTACATAAATGTAAATAGTATATGGCATCGGATTTTTACTGTTTGCATCTTGCTGGCGAGTTGTAAAGTCAAGCCTTAAGAAAATGTCATTTACACAAATATTTTAATGACGTTTTAATAATGAATGTTTTATGACTTAGCGAAAGGTATTGTGTGTAAATTCCAGCATCGTCATAAATTGGTACAAGCATGCTTAGTGATATTTTATTTTATTCAATGCCTGAGTTTTCTCGTAGTTTGGGTTAGTCCATTCAGTTTTGCAAATTGTTACTGATTGATTTGCGCTTTTTGTATCGTCTGTAGTACGAGCATAATTCTCAGGAGCGTTGTCTCAAATTAGTAGGCCTATCAGAAATGTGTTTATGGCTTTCGCTGCCTGCGAAACTTTTTGAGTAAATGCCGATTTCGGGATATTCCACTGAAGTAGTAAAGTTGGTTTGAAGCCGTGACCTGCTTTTACTTTTAATGGTAACTGTCATATTGTTATATGTCTTTTTATCTGAATAGCACTACGTTTGTCAATATTTGGATCTAAATTCACGAGAAAAGGATGGATATGTTACAGAAGTTACATGTCACTGTTTTGCAGTGATTGTTAGTGTAGTTTAAGACTACCATTTCTATCATGATATATCATAACTAACTAATAGATCAGTGTCAACTGTTGGCTATTAAATTGACTTGGCACAAAACAAAGTATTTTATGTAGTAGTATGCAAGTGGGGAGGCATATGCACTTGTGATGCCCACATAATCAATGGTATCAGTGCATCATTGTATCAAAGCATAAAATGTACTACCTACCCATTTATGGACATCAGAAATGCAAGGTTCATAAGGGTCAGTATTGGTGTTATACGTTCTGAGGGATCTATTTGAATAATTTGTTGCTGTTGTGATACTTACATTAGATAGCAGTCTTAGCTGGTTTGTGTGGTGCTGCTTGTTGAATGTATGAAACATGCATCTACTTTTTTCATGGAAATTGGGATACATACCACTGAGAGTGTTTTATATTGTGGACAGATCTTCTGGTCTATAATAAGGAAGACCCTTTCAAGTTGGATGTTGGCTAAGACTTGTGTTAGGTCTTGGAAACAGGAAGATGGCTTGAACTTACTTTAGAGTAGTTAAGTAGAAGTTAGTTAGTTGAGTTATGAAAGGATTTCCATGGAGTGAAGATAATGAATAACATCTTTCATTTATTTAATCTAAGAGAATTGAAGTTTTGTTATTCATTGAAACAGTTTTACCCTTTTAAATAGCCCAGCTAGATAACCAAGCCAAGGAACTGCAAAGAGCCACAACCAGATAGGTGGCATTATGCAAGATTATGCAGAAAACTGTCTTCTATCTGAAACTTCATTAATCAACCACACCAAGGCCTTCGTTTCTTAACAGGCAAAGAGGGGAAAACTTGCAGCTTGTTCTTAGGTAGGCTTTGACAGAAAAAAGAATTAAATGTGGTACTATTGAGATTGTGAGGTTTCAATGAGTAAAAGAATGCATAAAATAGCTTATACTGATAAGATACTGCCGGAATGGCCATGAATTTGGGGCTTAAGGCCTACACAAATGAAAAAGTTGTAAGAAACATACAAAAGTTTTGCATTTGATATCAATGGTGACCAAATAATACTTATTAAGTAATAGATAAGCTAGGCTTACCACAGTTTACAGTTTTTCAATGTGAATGGATTGTGTAATGGATTAGTTAGCCATTCAGCTTAGTTTTTTTTTGACCAGCTGGGCAAGTATATATCTTTAATAGGTTGCTTGGTAGTTTGGGTGGATACCTGGTTAGATAATTGTAATAATAACCTTTGCTGACTAAAAGATAATCAACATGGCATACTTATGTTTATACATTCAATCTTTGTGTAGTAAGTTTTATGTACTAACATAATATGGATCTATAGATTCTTTTGTGTTTGTGAAAGATCCAGGAATTTTTAGGGTGGGAGATGGCCCATGGCAGGAAAACTTCTAAAAATGTGTGCTATAGGCACCCCCACCCAAAAATGATTTGAAGATCTATAAAAAATCATGCCAGCAGGGTATTTTACCTGTCTAAAGACCACATATTTGTCATACATTTTGGATCACTGATAATGAAAACGGGATTTCTAACCTCAATGGTTTCAGACATAATATAAAAGACAAATTTTTTAGAACACTCCAGCAAAGAGAAGAAAATTGATATCATTACTTTTAG